>JAQGAK010004804.1:0-11380 GCA_034696945.1 Lipothrix lubbocki
GGATACGTGGTTATTTATCTACACAATTCTTTATTGCCTATAGCTTTCGTGCACAATCTGTGAACATCGTCAGGGCTAGAGGAAGAATAAGGGATAGAACATTAGTAATCATGTTTAGTAATTGGATACGTGGTTATTTATCTACACAATTGATGTGTCCAATATAAGCAATTTACTACCGGAATCGGTTGGTATAGTCCTGTAGATGCTTGTTAAGTAAAATAAATACTTTACTTGTTTTATTGAATTTGGATTACTTATAGATATATTCATTCTTTAAGTTAAAGTTATTATAAATACAATTACCTATTAATGATAACTGTTTATTATTTATAAAGTGTTTTCCTAATTCTTAAATAGTTCAGAGAAAATAAAAATGTGAGCTTAGATTTTTCTATATCAGTTTACAAACTCAAATCTTGTCAACCGGACCACAAGCAACTTGTGCTTCGCAAAGTAATGACGGCAAAGTTTTTCTGCAGAATTGCACTCGAATTTGCATTACCGACAATTATGAGAGCCTTGTACATTTGCACTAACCATGTTCACATTAAAGCCTAATTGCTTCCCAGCCTGTGTGCATTTGTGGATTTTCAAGTAATCGCGACGTCGAAAACTTCTCAGACAGTCTTTGCATTTATGAAGTCTCCCCCCCCCAGTATGAATTGACATATGAAATTTTAGCGCATTAGAACGCGGAAATGCCCGATTGCAGATGTCACACTGATTAAGCTTCTCTCCTTTGTGCACAAGTAAGTGCCCCTGAAGATCGTTATTGAATCGAAACGTTTTGGAACAGTATGAGCATTTATACGGTCTCTCTCCAGTACGAAGAACAATTAATTGTCGTCGCAGGGAAGTATTTTCTCTAATCATTGTAGTGCACAAATTGCATTTATGGGATTTTTCTTCTCCAGTGTGAATTTTCATGTGAGTTTTCATAGTTTGGTGAAAAGTAAACTCCATAGAACAGATATTACATCGAAATGATTTTTCTCTGGCATGTGATTGCACATGATAACGCATTGCAGAGGTGGACGTAAAATCTTGGCGGCAAGAACTGCACTTGTACGGCTTTTCCCCCGTGTGGGTCCTAATGTGCTGGTTTAGATATTGGGAATGCCAAAACGTCTTGGAACAAAATTCACACCTGAAATGTTTTTCTCCCGTGTGTCTCATTATATGCTGCTTGGGATAAGTTGGAGTAGTGAAGCATTTTGAACAAAAAGAACACTTTTGATTTCTTTCTGCAGTGTGCAATTTGATGTGGCTATTTAAATAGTCTGGTTTTACTTCCTTTGAACAAACACTGCATCTAGCTTTTTCTCCAGTATGTACGAATATGTGTCTGTGTAAATTTGCCCTGCTTATAAATGCTTTTGAGCATAATTTGCATTCAAAGGTTTCACTCCAGTGTGCACCATCATGTGAGTCTTCATATAGTATTTATCTGGAAATTCTTTTGAACATAATTTGCATTTTAATTTTCTTGTGTCCCGCCGGAAATATTGTGGTAAGTGTGATTAAGTTAGAAATCTCTTCGAACTAAATTCGCATTTGTAGCGTCTTTCACCCGCGTGCGTTCGTGTGTGTGAACACAACTGCTGGCTAGATTTACAACGGTAATCACAAAATGAGCACTCAAATTCAGTTATCCCTGGAGAAGTTGTAACTTTCTTCAAATTCACAGATTCTGGTTGTGCCATTTCGGTGTTTGACACTCTAAAATATTACACCGAAAATAATTGGTAAAATAATTGGTGCTAAATAATTTAACTGTTAAATTGTACAGATTTGTCACTGCTGAATATTCACAAGAATTATAGATGGAAGTTGTAGCAAATCACACCTTAGTATGAATAAGAGTAGGACTACTAAATGATAAGTTCATATTTGCAATAAGCAACTACTTTCTAAAATCTATTATTAGATCAATATGTAAAAGCCATGGTAAGACATATAATCCCTTCCTTGATTTATAAGCTATTACCTAAGTTAGAACTATGTATATTGTATTACCTTTTTACTATATCTTGTGCGTGGTTTGGTTACAAGTGTCTGCTAAAAGGCCAATGTTGCAAGGACCTCTACTATAATTTACAATTGCTTTGCAGTTGACATTTTAAACACAAAAGCTCACTCCATTTTCAGTTTTGAACGCAATTAGGTCAATCTGGCAATTAGGCAAATATGATTGAAATCTCTTATATAGAAATCTCTTATATAGAAATCTCTTATCAGTAATTTCAGACTTACCCTGAAAGTCAAAAACCCAATGTTTTTTGGCAACCTCGCAAATATCAAAAAGTCATAGTTTGCAGTCAGTTAGACTCATTTTTGCAAAAAATGAATTTGTTTTCACTCTCCATGTATTTAAATGGGAGCACCAAATGGTTTAAAATAGCTCCCAGAAATTTACTGGTAGGGTCCACACAACTCAGCCGATTTACATGACCATAGACTCAAATGAAAGGAAATTTTAAATTCTCTAGGTTTAACTTTCCTCGGATTTTTTAAATTTTTATTCCTTCTTATTAAAATGTGTGATTTAGTGCTAAAAATCTAGGTTTTTCAACTCTGCAAACTAAATAAGCGACCAAACACAGGTGAGACATTTGTTTTCGAATTGAGCACAAAAAGTTACCACTTGAAGCAATAAATATTAATTGTTTATTCTTCATATTGTTTGTGAGGCAAATTTAAAAACCCTAAAAATGTGCAAAAAGTCAAAAATTGACTATAGTATTTGTAAATATTTGACTATCAGATACACACTTTTAGACTTTTTAACGTAGTTCCGGATTTATGAATTTTGAAAAATTAGTTAATCCCGATCAGTAATCGTGCGACAAATGTTTATTTCAACAAATCAGAACAATTTTATCCTAGGTCCGATTTTGACAGTTAATCTGGAAAATTTAATCCAAGTTAGTACTTGGAATTAAAGGTAATCTAAAACCCATAATCCCGATCCGACATTATATCTGGGTATTCCTATTAAATATGTTTTACGCACAAGATGAGGAGGTCTGGGATATACCAAACCCACACATATTGTCGAGTTTCGCTCCACCTCTTCCTCATGTTTTCGAAGACGATGAAGATAACTCAGATAGTGATTCAAGTGGAACTTCAACCATAATGTATTGGTACAGCGTCGAGTCAGTAATAAGTAGTGCCTCGTCAGCTGGGTACAAATCTGCTCTGGAAGATTGATACTTCCGATCATAATCGGGAATTTCAGCTAACTGACATCAGTTCTGTAATTTAAACAATGAGTTGACAAATGTATAGCGTACACATTAATTTGATTGCAAATTTCAAGTTTCTTATGTACATGAACTGTGCACTTGGTAATGCTATACATTGTAATAATATATGCTAGTTTCCTATTAATATTATGCACTACAAACAATTTATACTTGTATACACTATACACTGGCCAAGACTGTTATTCATGTTACAATCAAATATATAATAAAGTTTGCATTTTTATTATACAATACAAATGTTCAACCATTTATCTAAATTATATTTCATTGCATATTTGCATTTATTTTACGATTCTAGATGTGATGACAAAAAAATAACTCGTAAATATCTCGTTTCCGGTCATGACTGAAAATGTTATCCTTTATAATTTTTAATATTGTTTACTTTAACAAAATAAATCTTTCCTCTACATTTTCAGCACAAAATCCACCACATGATCAACAAGGTAGAATCCAATATCATTACATTTTTTTGTAGTGCCACAAATCAAATGCAGGAACTGGATTATATATTGTTACAATCGCGAACATTTTCTTATCACATGAAAAAGACAGAATAATCAATTTCAATCACACGTGAGTCAACACGCAAATAGCAACACGGATTTCGTTTGCTCATGTTTCCAGCTAATAAAGTAATCGGGTAATCCTTCATTACTACAGAAAGTTGAAACACATTCGGTGGTCAGCGGGATCCGACCGGCGCGCGTTGTTACCGACGAAGGAGAGCAGGCCGAAATTGACTACAAAACAGGAAAATATAACAATAATTACAAACTAATCCGATAATAATATTACATTTACATCACCAAATGTCAACGAAAGGAGAGTATTAAGTTCTATAAATAGTTGCAGTCAAAAGGGAAAATAATTATTATAATTACCGCTGAAGTTACATCAGGTAATTCGACCGTATCCATCATAGTCTACAGATAGCCAATATGCACAACGAACCAAGGAGATGTACACGCACAATTCGGTGTGTTAACACAGAAGAGGCAGAAGATATTCTGACGAGTAAATTTTTTTTACCATAAGCAGCTCGACTTAAAATCACAGGGTGGTTGGGTGCGGCACTAGTGCGTCGTCGCGTAAATTCCTTTTTTCGTCGGTGCAGGGATTTTACAGAAACATAAATATTATAGTGTTGACAAGTTAGTTGAGTAGCTTTCCAGAAACAATATAGTGTGTGTTCATGTTTAAGTAGGTTTATTACTGAATACTGCGTGATATATTTATATAATTATATTGGCGTAGTGTGTAGTTGTATATAGGAACGCATAGCAAAAATGTGGGCCAAATCTTTTGAGCAGAAACTGCATTTGTACGGCCTTTCTTTTGTGTGTCCTGAAGTGCCTGATTAAACTGCTGCTAATCGAAAACATCTGGGAACAAAATTTACAACTGAATGGTTTCTCTTCTGTGTGCGTCATTATATGCTGATTAAGATTACCTGGAGTAATGAAGCACTTTAAGCAAAATGACCACTTTTGATTCTTTTCCGCAGTGATGAGTTTTAAATGTATATATAAACTGTCTGGCTTTACTTCTTTTGAGGAAACGTAGCAAGATACATTTTCTCCAGTATGCACGACCATGTGTCTTTTCAATTTTGACTTGTTTATAAATGCTTTTATACCACGTTTTAGCTTAATCCGGGTAGCTCCGACACTGCACAACTTTTGCTTATCCACGAACGAGTCCAAAAATATTATAAAACAACACACAAAGTAGTGTACACACTAAGTCACATCATTTTACAAAGGAGGCCCGAAAAATTTTTTAAATGTAATTTATTATAAAATTTGAATAATTTGATATTATAATAATTTTAAAATAAAAGTATTTATAGTGGGTAATTTTTTCCTACCCCATGCGTATCCCTTTTATCGAGAGTAATCTGTTTATGACGTATGCAAACTCTTGTGGATGTGTCAAAATCGATTGACAGATCTATGAATTGTGCAGTCTTAAGAACAACGTCTTTGATAACTCAGTTATTATTTTACTGAAGCACTTTACAAGTATTACTTAACTTGTAATCTTCCCCACAACTATGGATATTTTCGGTATGGATTTTTCTATTATAACATTTATACAGAGCTGTCTAAAATACATGGCATTCCAAAGACATGTATTTTAAATACGTATTTAAAATACAATTATGTATTTAGTATGTTGAAGTTTAATCATTTTAAAACGTATTTTGTATTTTCAAGCTTTATAAATATTAAAATGTATATTATATTTTGCATTTTGACGTTGCTCGAGATTAAAAATGTATTTTGTAATTTGTATTTTGATGTTGATTAATTTTAAAATATATTTTGCAATTTGTATTTGTGCATCAATAAACTATGCACATTTTTTTCATGTATTTTGAGGGCTTGTTTAAAGTATTTTGAATTTTTGTAGGGAAAAATGGATTTTTTAACTTGTATTTTGTTGAAATTGGAAATGTATTTTGTATTTTATAATTTGCATTTTGTAACTTGTGTTTTCGTGAAATCGGAAATGAGTTTTGTAATTTGTACTTTAAAGAAATGTATTTTGGAAAGCTCTGCACTTATAACAGTAAGTAACAAGAAAGAGAATTGTAATACAATTTGTATTTATTAGTTTTAATTTTATTACTGATTAATAATAATAATGAGGAATACTTTTACAGACTGGTACAATGTTCAACCTCATTACTAATGTTGGCAGAAGCATTTTTTCAGCAGTATTTGCTGGCATGTATGTTAGCAATTATTTTAACAATATAAGCAATAAAACGAACGTGATACTAATAGATTTACGATTTGATGTATATTATTGCAGGAAATAGGAAAAGAGCTATAATAGACAAAGTAATCATTTGTGGTGCAGGCTTGGCCTTGTGCTTTGTAATACTAGTTGGCTGTTACTTTATTGGAGGTGACAATTGATTTCAAAGCTTTATCGCAAATTTGTACAAAATGTAGTATTATAAAAGAGTACGTATATGATGATGTTTTTAATATGTAAGTGATTAGTAACAAATATTAGGTCCGGATGCTTTCCACAAAACGTTTATCAGACTTGTTTTGGTCGCAGGGCTCCTAGTTACTGTGTGCGTAATCAACAGTTTGATAAGTATGAATATTATTATTTATAAAACTACAGTGCATAAACACTAGGTGTCAATAATGTGAATGTATTGTGATTATAAATTGGATAATCAAAGTTATTAATCAATGTAAATAATTTAACATGTGTACATGGTTTATCTTATACGTAGTCCACTGCACAATGGAAAACCCAGGTGGTGAGAATCCCGCTACAAGAAGGTTGGCGTTGATTTGACGAATCACAACTAACATTTGCCGCTTCTTCGCTAGGA
This sequence comes from Lipothrix lubbocki, assembly GCA_034696945.1. Taxonomy (NCBI): domain Eukaryota; kingdom Metazoa; phylum Arthropoda; class Collembola; order Symphypleona; family Sminthuridae; genus Lipothrix; species Lipothrix lubbocki. The sequence goes on from JAQGAK010004804.1 coordinate 6,634, forward strand.
ACCTCTAAATCTCAAGAAGATGACTCCGAGTCGTCCATTTCTGATTTTCGTTTTAGAACTTTATCTACTTTTGAAGTAACAGGCTTTAAAGCGTCACTGAGACGATAACAATTATTGGCGTTTATCACATTATTTCTTTCTTGTTGTATAATGATTTTTTACTTTATGTTTCTCAGAAATTGCCTGGGTTCTGGTAATATGATATGAGATTATTCAATTGATTCTGTGAGTGTAATAAAAATAATTAAAAAATTAATAATAATAATAATAACAAAAAAAACAATAAAAATAACTTATAAATAATAATAAATAAATAATAATATAAAGCCTCAAAGCAAATTATCACATCGTAAAAGTGATTTTGTTATTTTAAGTTATTTTCTAGTAATAATCTTACCTTCTTCGACACAAGACACAATAAGAACACTGCTTTCGAACGGCTTCCAAACGGAAACAAAATTCCTCCGGAAGCACCCCTTGCATTTGACATGACCACAATCTTCCTGGAGCGGCAGGCAACCTTAAAGTTCATTCCAGGCCAGTTCACATTCCTGGCGAATTGGGGTTTTATCAAAACTGGAGCACTGCTTGCAGAAACTTTGACAGCCCACGAGTGTTTTCGTGAGGCAGATTCTACACTTGACATGACTGCAATTATTCTGCACTTGAGCCAGGAAATCCGTTGCTTTCCACTCGCCTTTGTATACTGGGCATGATGGAAGACATAATTTTGCATACAAAATCATTTTTTGGGGTTCATTTCATAATTATTAAGAACAAGTTGAGGAAATGCTTGATGAACTAAGCACTTTACCCTTACTGAAAGCGTTCACACGTTCGTAAACACTTGCAGGGAAAAATTCATTGTGAACATTTATTTGTTCTCCATCTCTTCTTTCATGCTGACATTTATAATAATAATAATTGATTAAATAAATTAATTAATTAATAAAAATAAAAAATTGTCAATCACAAATGTAAATAGTAATATAAACAAGTAATAATATGTCGTTTGGTTTTGCAGGTGCACGACACAGCCCTGCCTTCAATAGCTCTTTTTATGACGTGCTAGCCAGTGATAGGCGTTCATGAAGTTTCTATTCTACCTTATAATTTTTTCCTAAATCTTCTTGCTCTACCCAGCACTATTTCTAATAATTCTAATACTTGAAAGCTCTATTCTACTTCTATATCGTGTATTCCGGCTCTATTCTACTTCTACTTCTAATAGTTATTGTACGTTGAGACTCTATTCTACCGCTACTTCTATCAATTCTATATTTTGAATTTTTATTCGACATCTACTCTACTGAGCATTTGCCCTTGAAACACTACTTCCTCTATTAATTTAGTTTTAACTCTACCAAGTATAAATTGCAATGGATAGGTCGTTCTGAAGTAGTGACCAGAGCAGTATATTAAAAACTACTAAAAATATCTGCGTTTGATCTAATTTGTGATGTCGCAGATTTACAGTTGATTTTATGAATGGACAAATGATGTTAAAAATTACCCGCTGATTGGCTGATTTAATTTTTTTTATTAGGAATTTGGTAAAACTTTATGTTACATGCCGTCCTTTTCACGCTGCATAAGCTTTATTGGTAACCGTTAAAGAGTGAATGATTGTATATTGCGTTAATAACTCGTAATGTAAACCCGCAGTAATTAAAAAAAACATAATGTCCTTGGCTTTCAAATTTTATATTTCCTGCATGATGGAATGCATAATGGAGTAGAATTGTTATTTCCTGCATGAAATATTAACTAACCATTGATTTATATTGCACTAAGTTATTGAGTGTTTACTGTTGAAGAGATTCTATGCATATTATGTAAGCCTAATTATTAGCTTCATCGCAAAAAGAGAAATGTCACAAACTAACAATGTAATTCAGTGGGGTCCTAAAACATCGTTTAAACGTGATTTGGTTACTTACTTATTTAGTATTTGCAGTAATTTGTAATCACCGCAAACAACTCTGTAACAAGTCTCTTCAAGAGTTGAAAGACATATTGTGTATGGACTTTGCAAATTTGACTGTTAATACCGGTAGAGGTAGAGGCTAACTTCTACTTCTAGTCTATTATAAACATTTATCATAGCTAGGTGGTTCTATTAGAACGTTATTTGACAGCTACTTCTATTCTAGCTACTTCTACTTCTAATTCTTTTCACAGTGAAACAACAATATACTATTTCTACTCTACTTCCATGATTTTGTCACTTCGATGGTAATAATTCATAAGACTTTTGGTGATCACTTTACAAATCATAAATTATAATAACAATTATAATAGTTGAATTCACTTTAACAGGAGGGATTTATTGTTCCTCTCAGTTGATCAACAATTATTTACTTCGAATAATAATCTTCAATAAATTCATAAACAATTATCCTGAATACAAATCAATTACAGCTGGTCAGCTCAGCAACAATAATAATAATCAAACTTAAATCTTTTAATTAATTAATAATAATTAAACTGGCTCAAAGCCCACAAATTGTCACTTCAATGTGCGTTGTCTTGTCCACTGGATTCCAACGGATGGTAATCCAGGGATTCATACACAAGGGCGCACTGGTCACTTGCGGAGCTGTGGAGATGTTCGTCGGCTGAATTCTCGTCCTCAACAAACTTGTCCTTCTCGTTCTCTTTTCCTCGGCGATCGCCATGCAGCGGACTGATTGGTCGGTCCAAACGTTTTGGAGAAATAATTACGTCATTATTACCTGCGGCGTAATTGCCTCGACGATCGTCCTTTTCTGCACATTCCGAGCTCTCCCCGTTAGTTAACGTGGTGGCGTCGTTATTCTTACTTGGAATGTGCTTTGTCGATCGACTTTCCCGTACGTCGTGTTCGACTGCGACTTCTTCCTTTTGTCTGCCATTTTGTGCCGTCTTATTCTGTAGGACCGGGTTCCCCGGCTTGGGCTTGGAATAACTCAAAAAAAATTAAAAAAAAACAAAAAATATAAATAAATTGTTAATAATTTAAATAAAATTATAATTTTAAATAAATAATTCTTGATCTACATTTCTAAACATTTCTAAATTTCCATAAAGCTTTCTGCAGAAATTGCATTCACAGAATGTTCCATCTGGAGTGTGTATTTTCATGTGTCCCAGCCCAGCATAGCAGATTGTTGAGAAAAAGACTTTGAACATTTGCATTTGTACGGCTTTTCCCCCGTGTGGGTCCGGTAGTGCTGGTTTAGATTATTGGCATGTAAAAATGTCTTGGAACAAAATTTACAACTGAATGATTTTTCTCCTGTGTGTATTATTATATGCATTATAAGATTAGCTGATGTTGTAAAGTTTTTTAAACAAAATGAACACTGGTGACGTTTTTCTGCAGTGTAAATTTTCAAATGCCGGTTTAAACTGCCGGGGTGAACTTTCTTGGAGCAAACGCTGCATGTAGCTTTTCTCCAGTATGTACGCCCATGTGTCTTTGCAAGGACTTTTCTATAAATGTTTTCGAGCATAAATTGCATTTAAATGGGTTTTCTTGAGTGTGTCGCTTCAAGTGTCGTGTCAAGTCGGATTTATTTGGAAATGCTCTGGAACAGAACTCACACCTGTAGGGTTTCTCACCCGTGTGTGTTCGCAAGTGGGAACACAGCCGATGGCTAGATGTACAACGGTAATCACAAAATGAACATGCAAATTCAGTTTTGCACGGAGCAGATGCAACTTTCCCTAATTTTACTGAGTCGGTCGGTAGTGACATTTTTTAACTCGATATTTCAGCTTGTCACACTGCAAAGAATTGTTTAATTAATTTCTGCCAATATTGTAACTTCTGAATTGTACAGAATTATCACTGCTGAAAATAATTTATGAATGAGTTAAGAAATCGTATAGAAGTATACAGTATGTAGGATTTTGTCACACTTTAAACGTTTGTCAAAGTTAGTTTTTTATTTAATTCCCCTATTAGATTGCACAGAATGTCACAGCTAAACATTCACATAAAAAATAGATGAACGTTTTAACACGTCAAGCAACGTGCAATGAATAAGAGTAGGACGAGAAGTTCTGGTTTGAAAAGTACTTTCCAAATCCTATTATTAGATCAATATGTAAAAGCTGTGGTATTGAATAGAATCTTTACATTGCCTTAAACTATTAACTAAATTAGATATTTTAGCATTAACTATGTTTAGTTTTTGGAGTGCTGGTTTCTTTCATGTCTTTTTACTTAAAATCTAGCTAAATGCACTGATTAAATAAACTTACTAATCAAATGAAAATATATTCGTGTGTGTATATGCAGGTCTACACATGTACATTGTACATACATACTTTCAACGAGACACAAAGATGCGCTGAAAATGTAAATTCACAATTTACTAATGCTAGGATGAATAACACGACTTTCGCATAAAAACGCGTATGTATGAGAACGGGATTCACGAGACGTTTTAATTCATAATCGTCTAGCCAAAAATACGAAAAGCATATTTGCTCAAATAAAAACCGGCGAGGTCGGTGTCAATTAAAATCGGTGGATTAGGCACACCTGGTTGGTTGATACTGGTTTCAAGTCAAATATTCTTTCATGTTATCAATGTAGTTGATGCACAAGTCATTTTTGATAATTTGAAAATGAACTACAACAGTAACGACCAATAGAAATCTTAGAATCAGAAAAATGACTCACAAGTACCTACCTTACCCTGTCCGAGAGCTACGGACTTGAAATTTTAACTGGCTGTAGGGATTAGCTAAGCAACTA
>JAQGAK010004805.1:0-11378 GCA_034696945.1 Lipothrix lubbocki
CTTTTTAATTAATGTAACAATTAACAAAATAACTTCGTAAAAGTATAGTGATCTAATAATAAAATAGTATCCTTTTTGAATGAAACGAAACACCAACTATTGGTCGTCATTTCGAGTAGTATAATATGTATAATGTAATAATATAATGTAATATTTATAAGTAAGATATGTACTATGATACAAAATCGAAGTATAATTTTTGAAAAAATATACTCTCAGGTATATTTTCAATATAGTTTTTTAATTTATTACAATTAAGACTACATCAAACTTACAAACAAGCGTAAAGAAGTGATGAACCGTTCATACAGTTTCAGCTACGTCTACATCACCGATACATGTTTAATTACTTAACTGCTAATAATAATAATAATAGTATATACACGTTTAGTTACTAAATTAACAATATTTGCTTATTAATAATAGTATAACATTTATTTCATTTCGTGATTTAAAACACGTTATAGTAATATACTACATTTTAATGAAGCGTATTTACAACAGGGTCTCCATTTCACATTATAAATATGTACAACTTCGTGATTCGCATTCATCCCTGGTCTACATGTTATTTTGAATGTTCACAAATATTTACACTTTTCGAATTATTCATCTAATAAGCATAACATCTGGCAAAAAATATACAAATCAGTTAAAATTCGTAGCTCTCTAGCAATTATAAATCCTTAATGCATTTTTAAGCATTGTATTATATAATTATTCACCCTAACTACTTAGTAGTCCAACTCTACTTCATTCCCAACACCTAAGACGCCCACATCATCACTTATTTCCCCATTTTCATCGAAGACCGAACCATCCTCATCAAACTCAGTAGTCGATTCGTCGTCGTTGTCATTGTCATTGTCTGTGGTAGTCAAGTCTATTTTTTTTACTATTTTTTTATGCCATGTTGTACGTCTAGATTTATCATCAGGACGACTAATCTTTTGAATGATCCCCTTTGCTACGTCCAACACATTCCATTCCTGTATATTTTTAGGGCCATTGAATAAAACTCGAATCATGTGCTCGACCGTTCTTACAGAAAGACTGTACCTTCGCAAAGTTTTTAAGTACGCATAAAATGAAAAAACTCTTTCCGGTTCAGTTGAGCTGGCAGGGATAGTTAGTGCCCTTCTTACTATTTCACGAGTAGTATCCGTCCACGAAATAGCATTTTCATCGTCGTCTACATTGAGAAAATAATTCCAAAATCGTTCGGGTGTTTCGGTCTCATATTCACCTATAGATGGGTGATTTTTAATTGATTCTACTAATATGGCCCAATCATTGCGTATTTGAAGTTCTGAATATCCCCATTCCAGTAAGTCATTTAACATTATGATGTTTCTAACTTTGTGGTCTCTAGTAGTATTGTCTACTACATTATATGGCATAAAGACATCAAATTTAACAGGAAAGTAGGCTTTTATATGCCGTTTCATAGAGTTTACATAATTTTGCATTAAATCCGGCAAAGCATAGTCTCCAAAAACTGCATTTGGACTATTGAGAAGTACACCGTCAAACACAACTCTTTCTTTTTCAAAATCAGATAGTGTTAAATTATGCCCTACATGTTCGTTATCAGGATCATACAATTCTGAATAGTCAAATAGCCATGTCATGTGTTCTTCATTAGTGACTAAAAGCGACTCTATATCTTTTGTAAGTGTGACTCTTTTAGATCTATGTCCGATAAGTGTGTCGCCTCGTGTCTGAAGTTCTCTCGATATCAAAGCAATTACTTTCACTACATCAGCAGCAAAACACAAACTAACTAGCAAATTAGGATCTTTCAATTGCTGAAGTATGTAATGAGCCCCATCTCTTGACGATAAATCAAATTCTTTGTCTAGTGAAATTGATTCCAAAGTCGCTATGATAACTTTGTATCGTTTTATTATTGGAGTAAGAGCTCTGTAGCGGTGACCGACCCATCTCAACGATCTCACACGCTTTACTTCAAAATTTGCAAAGCCGTATATTTTCGTGAATTTTCGAAATACATTTTTTCTTTTTGCGGATTGTCTCCCCAAAAATGAGAACAAATCATTTACGGCTTCGTCAACAATTTTCATCATATCGAACTCTTCAAATGATTTTGCTGCAACAAGTTCAAGCCGATGACTAGAACAATGCGTATACAGCAATTTAGTTTTTACATAGCTAGAGAGCAAATTACGAAAAACGCTTTCTAAAGAGGAAGCACCATCAGTAGTTAATCCTACTAGATGATCTTTAACGTATGCATCTATGTCATCTTCTATCAAATTGGAAATGAATTTGTCAAAAATCTGCTGCCCGGTTTCTCCCTGAATCTCGGTAATTCTATACACTGTCACCTTTATTAAGTTATTACTGTCTACCGTCTGAAAAAGTATTGCCAATACCGTTCTTTCCTCCACGTCAGTCGTCGTGTCTAGTGTCACGCTAAGCTCAGGTTGAGTGGTTTTGAGATATTTTAAGTATTCAGAATGCATATATTCACTAATGGCTTGTGACACATAACCCATTCCCTGTTCAGTTTGATACAAATGTCCAATGTTAGCATCAAAGAAATTCAAAGTTTCTGCCATTATAACATACGACCGGAAACTGATTCTCATTCTAAGACTCTGTATAACTGAGACAATTAAATTTTCCGTACTAGAAAAATATTCTCTGTATGTCGTGCCTTTTTCTTCAAATTTTGATTTTAAAATATCCCCTCTGTAACCTTCGTCGTACAATTGAACATATTCTTTGCTCATTTTGTGCATCAAACTACTTTCATGTTCGAAAATGTTTTGCTTGTTATAAACCCTGGAACTAATTATTTCAACTCGGGTCTGAGCATTTGTTCTTCCTATGCCGTCCTTTATCATTTCAGTTATTAACTTTGAACCTGGCCTGTCGACAATGATTTCTTGATTGTAAAGCAAATTACACCATTTACATCTAATTTTCTTTTTGGGAAGAATATATTCTAACCAAGAGCAATAAGGAAGAGGAAGTGTTGTAGGAGAAACATAAGGATCATTTGGTAACTTTTGTAAAGCTGATAGCTGTTCTTCTGGAAATTTACTGCAATCCTGCCATTGGAACGGGGACATGTGTTGAAGTTTGGCAGTGAATGTAGCCTCATCAACTGGAGCCGGTCTAACAATAGTACGGCCAGAAGGTGGTACATTTGCTTCATGTGATTGAGAATGTGCATCAATTTCTGATTGAAACATATTTGGGTTTTGACTATATGTGTTTTGCTCTTGTCTGGTACTCATGTAAGTTGCACATTGATTTTCCAGCCTAGGTCTTTTATTGGGTGGTGTTTCTAGCCTATTAAACGCTTGACTACATTTATTTCGTCGCCCTGGGGATGGAATTGAATACCTCATTTGACCCACTTGCATTGGCAAGTGATACACATCTGCATCATTTGTAAAACACCTGTTTATACTTCTGTCAATGGCAGGAGTATCTCCTTGCCAATCTCTTAACAGCACCTCTTCTAATGCCCCGTAACCTGCATAAAACTTTGTGAAGTAATCACATAATACATAAGTTGTTGAACTTCCTACAACATAAAAATCTTGAAGATTGTTAATAATCGTTGATTCAATTGCTGTAGTGATATATGTTTTCCTGAATACGCTTCCGTCTTTAAGCAATTCAACATTTTTCAAGACTCTCGGTTTCTCATGCCAAATTAAAGCTATACCAATTGGATGCGTTGGGCCATGGGGTAATAGTATGTCGCCTGTCATGCTAGTTACTGTACTCTGACATGTTGACGAATCAAGATTAACATTTTGTGTACCCTTACTTCCAATTACATAATAGTAATCATCCGTCAACGTTGTTGTACCTTCTAGATTGCATATAGCTAGAAGAAACCCGTCGTGGGAAAAAAATACCATTTTGAACTTCTCTAATTTCACTTTGTTTGAAGTCTTCTGCTCGTACTCACAAAATATGGACAGCTCTACAAACTGGTGACCTTCTCTGGAGAATAAGTTGAGCTCATTAAAGAGCAAACGACATCCGCTTTTGAATGCTGCATCCGGTATATTAGGTTCTCGGGTGGTTGATGTATGTATAGCAAATAGTATTGCAATTAGCCTGCAGAAACAAAGGAAAAGAAATGTAGTCATCGTTTAAGTACAAAAAACGTGTCTAAAACATGGGCGTTTAAATAAAAATTACATTATCTAATAATTAAAGTACAAATCAATTGAATTAAAAATGTGTATACGTGATTCAATATGTTGGTCCATTTAAATATTTGTTAATTAAAATTTTAATTTACCCAAACCGAAGAATCGCCGAAACGCCGCCCCAGCCGTTCGTTTGTGTGGTCATTTTGCATAGCCCGATCCCGCTGAAAACATACGTTACATTGGGTTTTATTACATTTTTTTAGTAAATAGTATTATATGTTATTTTTATAGTATAAAATAAATTCACTGAATCAAATAAAAAATTTAGTTCTGTTAACCAGGAGCCAACTATTTCTATAATAGCAAATATTTCAATGCTGGTTCGGCGAATACCTTGTCGATGCACTGTCTACTCATTCGACAGTAATAGGTAAGTTCTTTGACAAATACTACAGATAGTCACTTACTTAATTCTATATTTAATAATTAGTAAACGCAGTGCTTATTACAATAGCGAAGAATTAGTTTTTTTGTGAAGACGCTATTTTTTGACTTTAAATATCTTTTCAAAGTTGCAAACATTTGAAATAGCATGCTGCCCCTAAGCATCCACATTGCGTTTACCTGGCAGTCTAAAAGTTATATTCTAGGATTAAAGCCAACCCACTTGCAGCATTTCAATGTTGAGGGTCTGAACATAGATGTCACATGTAGGGGCACCTATGCGATTTTTTTTATCTCATAAACCGCTATATGAATGACGGTATTTGAATGGTTGAGAAAAATAAACAAACTTTTGAGCCAAACAATATACTTTCATAACTACCGTTCATTAACATGGAGGTCAATTAGGAGTCACGCGCTAATTCAGTTGCGCTAAAATGTTACTATCTACAAACGGTAACATCATTACGTATAAATATCTTCATCGTGCCAAATGAATTGAAACTTAGGAGTATTGAAGACCAAACATTGGGATGGGCATAGGAAGTTTTCATTGAAGATACTAATAATTTTTTTCAAATATGAAACGAAAGAACCAAAAATTTAAATTTGCGAAAAATGGAAAATGAGTTTAAAACATTTATTTTTTTTGTATGCCATATCAGTTGTGTAATGCACTACTGTAGCGTCAAGTCTTCTAGGCGTTTTTACAATTTTTGTGTTTTTACAAGTTACTTGTAAAGCTCAAACAAGAATGTCCCAAACCAATCATTTCATTTGTCACTTCGTCATTTCAATATTATGTAGTATTCTATAAACTAATTTTTTTATTACTTCGAATAGTTTTTTGCCTGTTTCTGCTGTTTTAATATTTGTACAATGACTAGTTAAACTACAATGAATATTATATAAACAAAAAGCTTTCTAGAACGCAAATTATTTTTATAAAGCTGAGTTGTTCCACTAAGTACTTACATTTAACCGAGAAGAGGTTGTTGAATTAATTAAGATGATTTGCTGTAAATCTTCTTATTCACTTCTTCAATATTCAAATCTAAGTAAAAATAGATGGAATATTTCAACTTGTTTGAGAGGCAGTTTCGTGAACATGAATTAAGAAAATTAGAACAAGTAAAATCCCTCACGATTAAAATTAATGCGGAGAACACACTTCCTGCAGCACTTTTCCGTAAAAACTGTTGGAATATCAGACTGCATATAATTCTTAATCATTCTCGATGTTATTACACGCGTGGTCCCATCAGTACTGACTTGAACAAAGAAACCTCAGGAGGATTCTCTTGGCAAATTTTCATTTTCATGTTCTAACTGATTATTGCAACTGCGATCGATAAATAGCTATATCTTGAATACATTATAGTTTCATATAGATATTTATGTGGAGCATTCTACATTTCTTTAACCAGCGTTTTTTTGACAAGATATAATTGCATACATATAATGTTGAGGAGTGGAAGGAATAAAGGAAGGATGAAAAAGATATACACTTCCTGCAAGTTTTTTCCCCGAAAACAGTTAGCCAGTAGTTCACTTAGTAACAAATGCCATTCATGACTGTTTGCATTTAATCTCTTTCTACAAGAACATTTCTATATAACAGGCAACTTTTAATAAGGTATAGCAACAGTCCAGTGGTCACTCCCTACATATTTACGTAAATATTTATGTCATAATAGTATTTATATATTTAAGTATCTTATGCGTAATGTAAAGTTAAAAATTAATGGTAAATTTTAATAGAACAAGCTCTAAATATCCTCACTTTTTGTATGGCGATATAAGTATGTAAGTAGATGTGCTTGTAAATTTATATCTATGAATGTGTGCCTCATTTACTTTATATAATTACTTACCGTGCCAATTGGATGTATGTAAATATATTTTCGAAGTATTAAATATATTGGTATTTGTTGCAATACAATTATGTTGTTGTTCAATTTTAAGTTTTACGGATTCAGACCTATTGGTAATAGTTTTAATGGACCATACTAATGTGTGAATGCACATTCCCTGTGTATTTGCAGATATGTAATTTTGGAATCGAAAGTTTGTTGATTAAGGATATATTTATTAGGACCCGACAGCCTCCGACGCAAAAATGCCTACATTCTAATGTGAGGAAAAATAACGCCCACACAAAACGACAGGAAGCTTATACATAAGATGATTACAATATTTATTTAGTAGCTGTGTACAGAGCATCCAAATTTATTTAGTATCCTTGAATAATAAGCGCTATATACATATATACGTTTGACAGCTATATGAAGTTATAAAACGCTTTTATATTTCATGTCGCTACATTTATTCGTATACAATGAACGCAGGTTCTTAAGTTTTTAAGCAACACAATTAAAGATAAATTATTAACTAGAGCAAAATAATATTCACTGTTACAGCACAATGAGATTTTGATGTGTAGAAGCTCCTTATAGTGAATAGTTGAACAGGCAAAAAATTTTATAACTGAGAGCTATATTGTGTTTCAATCTACAAGCCAGAAGCGCCGACAGCACATCCGATGCATAGCAATGCAAATTAATATTGTAATTTATATAAGGATATCTAACCTGATGCCGAGATAAATGAATCTCATGTCTATACAAGCTAGTTTAAAACGTTAGCATTTTCTTGGAGAAACGTTTTGTCGCATTGTTTCAGAAGTTAAAAGCGTTTTGAGAGGGACCTGGAAAAGCTACAATGCTAGTTAAAATGGAACGGTAGTAATAAAGCTGAATTAACTTTTGAGTGTAATTGCTGTGCGACCGAGGTCGAGAATTTGTTATACGTAGATAGAGAGAGGAAATTAATTTCCTGTATAAAGTTTCTCTGGCATCTGCTTTGCTTCATTTGTAATCATCTTTGTATGACTTTATTTCATATATTCATTGTACATATTTAGTCCATGTAGAGGTAACACTGGAATGACTACAATTTGCTTGGTTCTAATATGTCCCAATCTTGTACCCTCTCCTTTATTATTCCCATCCCTCTCTCCATCCCTGAATCTCGTTTCTTCCATTCTAGCTACAGCTGCTTTTATGGGCATTCGTGTTAACAGGCGTGTTGCCAAAAATTGTCAAGGAGGGAAATATTTTGAACATAATATGTAATATTCATAACATAGAGGAAATAAATTTCCTGTATAAAGTTTCTCCGGCATCTGCTTTATTTGTAATAATCTTCGCATGACTTTATTTCATCTATTCATTGTACATATTGTATCCTTGTAGGGGTAGATAGCACAAACTATATGTGCTTTTATCGGCATTTTTGATAACAGGCGAGTTGCCAGAAATTGTCAAGGAGGACAATATTTTGTGCATATGTATACAGTAATTTCAGACTTATGGTGAACTTGAATGTATGTTGATATTTTTGAGGAGCTAAAACATTTTGGGTTTTGGGATGTCAGCATGTTTGAAATAATTCCTTATACTTATGAACAATAAATATTTAAAGTTATGAATGTTAATGTGTTTATTCAAAAATGTGAATTCGCGCCTGCATGTTGTAAATAAAATGATTATCATTATGCAACCACTGGTAATGTACGACAAGGTTTTTAGGGATGATCCTCTGTGATTTACTTTGTTTAAAACTATTTATTCTGTATGGCATGAGAAGTTTGTCATTAGGTTACATTAACATCGTAGCTCTAAAACGTCTGAATGGTCAAGGACGTCAGTCTATCTCGAGCTTCGTGTGTTATTATCTTGTTGGTGGCACAGAATACTGCAGGAAATCTCAGTGTTGAGAGTATTTGTTAGTGGTGAAAGAATTTTGAGGTTGAGGTTGAATAATGATCAATAGCTTATTACTGCTACTTAAGTTTGGTGCCTACAAGGAAGATGCAAAAATTTATAGTAATATCCACTTACATGAACGGAAAGCCGTTGTTACTAATTGCCTTCAATTTTCTGTGCTCTTTATTTTGGACGAAATTTTTAGGGCAGTTCAATCTATGATATAAATGCTCATAACGAGACTAATTAATTAACAATGAGCAAATTATATAGTTTTACATTGAAAGTATTTGTGTACGAATGGCACCAACACTGTAATGCATGTCAGCTTTAAAGAATCTCTAGTATTTAGAGCGTAAGGATCACACAGAGGCTCATCTCATGGTGAGATTCTGAAAATTATTAGCTAATGGAATTATTTACTGGAAAGTCCTACCATAGATTATAACTTGATACATAGGCAGGATTATAAGGCCAAATTATGACCTTATCGTGCATATATGCTTTAAATTTAACCTGCTTTTCTCTTGTTCTTACTCTAAATATATTTTATATATTCGTTGGTATTTTTTACATTCATCGTTAATTAGAGTAAAATCATCTATTTGATTAAGAGGTTACTTTTTTATTGAAATGGAAAACATTGACATCGTCTAATCTTGCCGCATAACTGTAGCAATGTTTTTTTGCTTCATTGTAACTGCGTTTTCTGCCTACTTTCTATCATATTTGTCCCTTATTGTCCTTCGGTTTTGTTCTTCTTCAGGTGTTTTGTGTTTTTTTTATCACATTTTTTTAATCGAATAGTAGTTTACTACCGATTTAACCCTAAAGTTGTTCTCGAAGCGTGCTCTGTAACCTGTAGGATACAAATTATATTGTGTTGATTGTCGTAACAAAATTTTGCACAACTACTGACTTAATGATCTGGAAATGAATATGGGCCATTGTGTCCAAGTAATATATAAGTTTTTAATGATTTGATTTAAAAGATATGAATTGATGAAGGTTGTTTATTTTTAAATATTATCCTTATTAGTTCAAGACAGCTCACTGAACAAATAATGGTTATTAATTATTTCATAAGATTTGTCCTCATAATCCACATACATAAATTCATATTGATAGCACATTGTAACTGCATTTACATAACACCACGATACATGCCGACGGTATGGAAAGCGTGATGCAGTTAAACAGTAATAATAAAAATAAACAATTTGCTCTACTTCTTCTGCTGCCATACACGCTGGAATGATTACATTCTTCTTGGTTTTATTATGTCCCGATCTTGTACCCTCTTTTCGTTTTCCCCTCTCTCTCTCCTTGAATCTCATTGTTTTTCTCATTCCAGCCAGAGCTGCTTTTATGGACATTCATGATAACAGGCATGTTGCCAGAAATTGCCAAGGAGAGAAATATTCTGTACATATTAATACAGTAATTTCAGACCTATGGTGAACTTGAATGTATGCTGTTGTTTTGAGGAACTAAAGAATTTGGATATAGGATTGTCAGTATAAGGTTGAAATAGTTCCTGATACTTATTAACAATAAATATTTGAAATTATGAATTTTGGTATGTATTTAGTCAAAAATTTGAATATTTTACTAGCCAAAAGAGATATTGCCTCCGTTGGCCCCTTGGCTGCGCACCTGCATGTTGTAAATTATTATTATGCAACCAAGGTAATGCACGGAAAATTTTCTTATGGATGATCTCAAGCTATTTACCTTGCATGTCATGAGAAGTTTAGCATTAAGTTAAATTGAAATGAAATTGACGCCAACGACGAAATGTTTTTTTATGTTAAACGATAATTTTGGAAGTTTTAGTAATAGTGTGACGTAACGATAATAAAGATTGACATCACTGCTAACCATGCTAAAATGACCACTTTGTATTCATCTCTTTATTTGATATATTCGGAAGTCAGTATTTTAACTCCACAAAATATATCGTAAGATTCCTTCGACTTTGTGATCTTGCTTTGGAACAAAATACATCATATTGGTTTTTTTGTAGTATAATATACTTAAATACTTATATAGCTTACCATAGAAAAATTGGTATCCATGTGAGTGAATCTGTACTATTTTTAATGTAATATCATGATTCATATATCGAGATTTCATATGAATTTCCCTCTTTTTGCTTCTATGTATACAACAATAATAGCAACACTAACATCAACAAGTAAAATGTACTATATACTCATAAAAGTTCTGTAATGTTAAAATAATTTGGACTCTTTAGAAATAAATAGATAAAAATATAAGAAAACCGCAGAGCAATTTATTCGGGTAATTGATGAGTAGCGAGAATTATTATTGTAAAGGAATGGAAAAGTTGTTTCATAAAAACGGTTGACTTGTATACAATTATGTTCTGTATTAATAGAGAACATGAGTTTTGCTAAGCTTTGCAATAGAAATTTATTTTGATTTTGAGGGATAAGCACCTTTTTTATCTGACATTACATCATATGTAATAGTACCGTTTAAATGCTATTTAAGTTTACACATGTAACAACTCGACATGGCTGCAACATAAGACTATGGTGAACTAAGGCAATCGACAAAGTAACAGCGATTATTATTATTACAATCCGTTGTCGCGTTTGTCATAATAATAATCATCATCAGCTTCGTCATCATCTATAAGGAAAGTTGATAGTAGCAGCATTTAATATCACCCCTAAATAGTTTTGGTTACGACCTGACTAAACACACGGACAAGAAGAAATTAGAATGAATAGAAAAAGAAATAGATGAAAATAGAATGAAGAATTAGCCTCATCACCATGATGATGAGCAGAAAGTCAGTGAGCCAAACAAACGTTCTCTCCTTCCCCCTACACTTCTCCTATACACATATTCACACTACAGCTCGTCACACAGTTATAGATATTTTAGACGTGGCTTTGAATTTCAAATGACCAGTTGGACTAAGTTAAAAGATTTGTCAGCGTGGAGTGCAAACAAAGA
This sequence comes from Lipothrix lubbocki, assembly GCA_034696945.1. Lineage (NCBI taxonomy): Eukaryota > Metazoa > Arthropoda > Collembola > Symphypleona > Sminthuridae > Lipothrix > Lipothrix lubbocki. The sequence goes on from JAQGAK010004805.1 coordinate 11,342, forward strand.
AAGCCACGTTTTCGGCAAAACTAGGTCAATATTACTT
>JAQGAK010004806.1:0-11377 GCA_034696945.1 Lipothrix lubbocki
AATTAATACAAAAATTAATACAAAAATTAATACAAAAATTAATACAAAACTTAATACAAAAATTAATACAAAAATTATACAAAAAAATGCAAAAAATAATTTCAAATATAAACAATCATTTCAAAAAATTATTCAAAAAAAGTACATAAATAATTGAAAAATTTTATAAATGGCAATAAATAATTAAAAATATAATTTAATTTGGAAAATGAATCTATAATAAAACGATTTTACACCATCAAACGAAAAATTAGAATTTCCTTCTTGAAAATTGTTACAGAAGTTAGCATCGCTATCACGGAAAATCCCACAGGAGCGATCGTTATTGTGCCAAAAGCAGTACAAAAAGCTTATTTATTTACTTTGCATTCCTGCGCCTCCAGTCAATACGCTCGTGCTTTAAAAAGTACATTTACTTACCAAGTATTTCCCTGTCTCGTCTTTTGTGTAAAGTTGTATTTCTTTAAAAAAGCAATACATACTAGCAGAACCAATATATGCATATAAATACATCCGTAGTACATACATCCATCGGAGTTTTGCATTACTTTGTACGCACAAGTTTAAGTAACAAGAAGCAAAAAGGATAATACACAAGAGAGCAGCGCGGAAGGAGAAAAAGGAGAAAACTTTTCGCCAAATAAGTTGATCCATTATTTTTGCTGCCAAATCCAATGCCTCAAGCTCTTTCACAGGTTCGTGTTGCAAAATTCAATATGCACGAAGTGTAGGATGCAGAAGTTTCTTCGTGTTAAATTTTCTCTTCTTTTTTATTCTCCAACTACAAACTCCAAAAATAAACCTTGCTAAGCTTACCAAACTACATACTGCGCAAATTTTTAATCTCTTCAAAAACTTGCATACAAATTTTACGTTTATTATTATTTAAAGTTTTTTGGAAAAGTAAAAAAATTGTAATTTCTTTAAAATTTAATTTAAACAATCAAATTTAGAAACTAAAAACAATTTTATGAAAACATTAGTTGTAGAATTTTTTCAAAAAAAAATGTAAAAATTTAGAAAATGTTTAGTAAGTAAGATTGAAAATAAAATAAATTTTTCAACAGAATTTGACATTCAAAAATATTTGAACAAAATTAGAAAAATTAAAGAATTTCCTTACAAATTCCGTCATTTCTTTCTCAACGAAATTGGAAATCGAAAGAAACATCTCCAAAGAAAATTTGACAATATTGTTAAACATTTTCTCAACAAAATATTTGTAAATGAGTTTACTAACGGAATTTGACAATTTATTCAAAAGGTTTCTGACAATTTATTCATAGTGTTTTTTACAATGTCTTAAATATTTTGTTAAGAAAGTTTATTATTTTTTCAAATTTCTTAGCGGAATTTGTTATTTTTTTCAAAATTTGGCATTTTTTAAACAAAGTTTCAGAACTTTGCAATTTTAAGAACTCCAAATAATATTTGGCAATTTTTAAACATTTTCGTAACAAAGTTTCACAATTAAAATTAAAAAAAAAAACCAAATTCAGCAATTTGAACAAACATTTCTCCACTGTCAAGAATTATTATTGTTAAATTTCTCTCAACAAAATTTGGCAGTTTAATTTTAAAAAAATTAAAGATTTTAAAAATAGTCAAACCCTGAAGGAAAATTTCCTTGGAATTTCTCTTGACGTGAAAACATATTTCCCCAGGTTTTCCCCTCTCCACCAAAGGATTTATATTGTTATATATGGAGGTTCCACACTGCGCAGTTTTAGCTTTTCTGTAATTTCCTGTCGACTCACTTTCACAGAAAGAAGCAATAAGGGATTTATATACACGTCCAGATTCCTGAAGCAGTCAGTCAGTCCGGAGGTTCGGAGGGGATCACACTTGCATAAAAGAGCGCGTCGTCACCGTGTAGTCCAGTTGTTCTTCCCATAAATACTCTCTCATCCCTCTACTCTAATATTTACAACACACACACACACACACTGTTCAGCTCGCCAAGTCAGTCGTTCGATGAGGTAATAAGGAGCTGGCAGAGAAAAGGAAAGAGGAGAATCAGAATCAGGCAGACAGACACGTTGAACAGAAACATAGATCTCGCGGTATAATAATAATTAATGATCGTGGTGAAAAGTAATTGAAGCATCAGAATCTCAAGAGCCACTTGTGAAAACATAAGGGAAGGGAGAAGAAACCACTTCATTTTCTCAGCTCAGTCATCATCAATGCATCGGCCTCAGAGTTTCTTGGGCAGTTCGGATTTAAAACAAATTTATTCCGTTGATTTACCCAAAGTTTGACTGACTGACTTTGAGACGCGAAATTAGTCGGATTCGGTGGAGGAAATAATTTGCATCGGCACAGAAGAAAAAAAAATCTTTTCTACACACAAAGTATTCATTCACTTTGATTCAGGAAATATAATTCGATTTACAGAAATAGATTCAATAGAAAAAAATTAATTAATTAATTTTTTTAAACAAATTTCCCACCGCGGAAAAAATTTTCAACGATAGAGAAAAAATTCGCATCGATTGGGAAAACAATCATTTTGATATAAAAAATCATTCGTTTTAATACAGAAACAATTTCATTTGAAGAATATAAAAAAAATGGTTTCAATGCAAAAACAAATACACAACGTGTAGAGAGAAATATTGACAAGGATAAAAACATATTCGCATATTGCATCGATGAAAAAGCATCGCATCGATTACAAAAAAATTGCATCGATATAGAAAAAAAACCAAATCGAAAGAAAAATCGCATCAAAAGAGAATAGAATTTGTTTCACACACACACACAAATTTATATACAAAAATTTTTTTGAATCTATTCAAACAATTGTTTGTTACAAAAAAAACAAGTTATCTTGACAGGAATAAGTTGGTTCGATCCTGAAAATAATTTGTTTGATTCTGATAACAATTGGTTCAATTCTGACGACAATTTTCTTCGATTTTGATAACAATTTTTCCCAATTCTGAAAATAATTTTGCTCGATGCTGAAAAGAATTTCGCTCGATTCTGAAAACAACTTTCCTCTATTCTGAAAACAATTTTGCTCTATTCTGAAAACAATTTTGCTCGATTCTGAAAACAACTTTCCTCTATTCTGAAAACAATTTTGCTCGATATTAAAAAAAATTGTGCTCTATTCTGAAAACAATTTTGCTCGATATTAAAAAAAATTGTGCTCGATTCTGAAAACAATTTTGCTCGATTCTAAAAATAACGTGCGTCCATTCTGAAAACAGTTTTTCTCGACCCTGAAGACAAAAGTCTCCCTGTTTCTGGAAAGACGTTTTGTTGATTCTGAAAAATATTTGCATATCTCTTCAAAAAACGGATTTGCTTCGCTACAGAAATTCTTGGGTTGCTGGGCATGCAAGATTGTGCGGAAGATTGTGGAGTTGACGGTGGGGATTCCCGGTGATTCAACAGGCGAGGAGAAACACTTGAGAGTGAATAGGGCAAGGGGGAAATATAAAGTAGAATACGAATATCAAAAGGAACAAGACCAATAACAACATACATAGCAACGAGCTCAACAAGTTTCAGGAGGAAAGGGTGACCCACTTTATTCTAGGAATGCTTCCGTTGCTCGTCTGAAGACACGCGGAGTCTTTTCTCCTCTCTCTCTCTAGAAATCGCAGCGGAATTCTCCCACGACACGACAACGGCGACGACAACAGAAATCTCATCGGTCGTGTTGAAAATTTTAGCATCGTGTCGGTCTCCCTTGAATAATATTTCAATAATATTCTCATCTTTTCTTTAGACTGTGAAAGATTCATGCGGAGAATGTTTTCATTGAAGAGTTCCGAGGAATTATTAATATTTTGCTGTGTAAGTAAACATTAGAAGGAGATATGAATTGATGAAATCCTTCGAACTTCAGTGGCTCCCGGTTTGAAAAGGCTTTTGACTAATGAGAAAGACTGTGATTTTTATCAGATACCGGGCATTTACATAGAGTGTTTGTTTTAGTTTCGGACTTGTTGTGTGCGACGACTTGGATTTGAGGAACTCAAATCTTTTCTGGGAAGGGGGAAGGCAGGAGATGGTAAATTATTCCTTTAAATATTTATCATCCTACATTTATATTTACGTTTTTGAATTATTCAAGATGAGAGAGGAAAGTTAATAGGTTCGTCGATAAAATCTCTAAGCACATGAAGAGCATATGTTTGGAACGGTTGAATGGGGAAGTTTGCTCCGGTATGTACATCGTTGTTTGGCAGTTTTTGACTCATTCTTCATAAATAATATCTGACTAAAGATGGTATTTTTAGTAGCATCGCTATTCACAAGGTTAGAACACCCAAGTTTTACCATATACATACAGATATTGTATGTGCTGGCTCGTGTCTTATGTACCACGTCTTCGTAAACTTTCCCACGTGTTTTTCAAATTCGCATATAGTTTTTTATTAATTATTAATAAGAATTATTCGCTGTGTTTCCTAATTGGAATTGTTTTATGAATTTCTCGTTATTTTCGAATTCTTATTGTTTTCCATTTGGTATTTGCACTGGTATGTCTAATACTTGCTTAGTTTTTCTGAAATTTGCATTGGTTTTACTAAAATTTGCATTAGTTTTTCTAAAATTTGCATTAGGTTTTCTGAAATTTGCATTGGATTTTCTAAAAATTGTATGGGTTTTTCTGAAATTTGCATTGGTTTTACATAAATTTGCCAGGTTTTTCAGGAATTTGTTTCGTTTTAAGGAATTTGTTTCGTTTTCAGGAAGTTGTTTCGCTTTTTAGGAATCTGTTTCGTTTTTCTAAAATTTGCTTGGTATATCTGTTATTTGCATTGTTTTTCCGGAATTTGTTTTGTTTTTGACATTTTCTAGTTGCTTAAATTTGAATGTATTTACTTATATTTCAATTAATTTGCTTAAAATTGCATGGATTTTCATGCTTTTTCTTATTATTGGAAGGGTTTGCTTGAAATTGCATGAATTTTCGTGGTTGTCCTAAAATTATAGGGCTTGTCTTTAAATTTCATATCGTCGGCGAAGGATTTGAAAATTGAAGATTTTAGAATTTTGAGCATTCCCGCGTTGGGACTTTAAGACACTGGCAAGTCATGCAGTTGGTACTTTCAGATCCTTCGCCGACGATATTTATCTTAAATTTGCATGGTTTGTCCGAACGGGTTTCACTAATTTTGAGGGATTTCTCTAATGTTCATGGTAGTTCAAAAATTTGTAACGTTTTTTATCATTTACATCGCTTAAAAGCGATAATGTAAGATAAAATAAGATAAAATAATTTTATAATAATAATAATAATTATTATTTCTTCGTGTTTTATGCAATTCACATAGCTTTTTCAACTTTGCATCGATTTTTTAAAAATCTACTTTATTAGTTCAATTTCATTGGCTTTAAATGCTCGTTTCTATAAAGTTCACATACTATCTTATCTCAAGGATTCAATAACGACAATCTAATTTAAATCCACATAATTTTTCCAACCTTCGCCCCTGGTTTGCAAAGTTTTGGCACAAAATCTTCTTTTTTCATGAATTCATTTTTAAAACTATATGTATTATTCTCCGCATCGGCCCTAATATAATTTAAAAATCACGCGGTATTTAAGGATATCCCGCGGATATCTTTTGATCTCTTTTTCTGAGAAAATCATAAAGGAAATAACACCGTGTGTGGTTTTTTTAAATTTATTTTTCCACAGGTCGTGGTGAACGATGCTTATAAAAGAAGAGGATATCGACGTTTATTCTGTTAAAGAAACTTGTTGAGACTTCCCTTGAGTGACGCGATCATTTGCAAGTCGCCATATACATACTATATACGTTATATACACACATACCAGTAAATACCAGATAAACAATATACCGTATATATATACGAGAATAAAAGTATAAAGAAAGGATTGAAGGATGAGGAATCCGAATTACAACCTACACATGTTTGATCCCAGCTCCGATCCCTTAATGCTCCAAAGCCACGAGCCCCTCCGCAACCACCACCAACAGTACCAGCACCATTCTCAATACAATAATCATCATCATCATCACCATCCTCATCGTCTTCACCACCACCACCAACACCAACTCCTCCAACAACAGCAGCAACACCAGCAGCAACAGCAACAGCAACAGCAGCAACAACAACAACAGACCGGTCATCCCCAGATGAACGTGTACGGACTTAATGTAGCGTCCCCGGTAATGTCGGAGATTATGCAGACCCCAGGTGGTCGGACGGTTCCTTTAGAAATGCATCACTACCGTCAGCCCGCAAGGATAGTTTCCATTATTGATGCCGTAAGATTTTTTTTTTTTTTTTGAATAAGCCGCCTTAAATGATCATAATGCGATTTCGTATGTATATTATATGCATTTGTATATACGTTATATTCTACTATATCTGTATGGCGTACAGGGATAAAAAAAATCAAGGATTCCCACAAGGATCCCCTCATACTCCCAATCACTACCATGCATTATCATTACCATCATTTTCATTTCATCCGCTTGTTTTTACCATGGCTGTACTACGTACATTATTGCACAGAATTTTTTAACCTCTGAACTCTAATCGCATTATTTCCAATTTTACCCAGAAGCCCCAAGCTTTTTCTTTATTTCCGGGGATTTCACCAGCTTCTTCTTTTAATTCCAAAGGTTTTACTTAGTAACTTCTTCTATATACGAAGCTATAGCAGTTGCACTACCATAGTTTTTCAACTCCGTTTTTTCAACGACTCTAACTAAGCTGGTGGGTTTTTTACGGCCGACTTTCTAATCCTCTTATGTATACTGCTGTTTGACTTCCCGGAAGAGTCATTTTATATCTCTTAAACAAACTGTTCCGTTTTTGCGCTTGCTATTTGCAATATTCTCAACTGGTTGTTTTTTTCGAATTATTTTCCGATTTTTTAAATTTAGGATTTGCATTTTGATTGATCTTCTTCATAAGGCTTATGTAGATTAATTTCAAAATGGGGGATAATTTATTGAATTTTGAACCATTTATTTAATTTTGTATCATTTATTGAATTTTGTATTATTTATTAAATTTTGTGATATTTATTAAATTTTGTGATATTTATTAAATTTTTTATTATTTATTAAATTTTTTATTATTTATTAAATTTTTTATTATTTATTAAATTTTTTATTATTTATTAAATTTTGTATTACTTATTAAATTTCGCATTATTTATTAAATTTTGTATTACTTATTAAATTTCGCATTATTTATTAAATTTTGTAACTATTTCATGCATTATTTGCGGATTTTGTTTACTTTACAGCCATTGTCTAAATTTACGGAATATTTTTTCAATTACTCCACATTTCCGGACTCCTACGGTCGTCTATAAATTATTCAGGTGTCCCGATTTAAATTCCATTTTAAAAATCTCCCTTATTTCCGGGAAAAAATGCTTCCCCTACTAATTCTCCAAGTCAGTTTGAGGTATGGAAGTAGAAAAGAAAGGAATTTACGAACCAAACATATTTGAAATAAATGGAATACGTGGTTTTTTACGAACCTTGCATATCCCTTATCTTCAGGACATGAACGCTATATAATGTTAAGAACGTAGAAGTAATTGGATCATTGAACTATGTATGTATACTAATAGGCGCAAGAGGAACCATGAGGATATTTTTGAAGAATCAGGAAGATTCAGAAAGATTCAGGAAGAGTTTGTCTATTGACAAGAAAATTAATGATGAAATAGGGATTTCTGTTTGAAGAGATACAAATATTATATGTCTAAAAATATTGCGATTTCAAGACTTTCAACACAACAATCGCTCATGTTTCATTTTGCTTTAAATAAAACTACGAGTGAGCGTAAAGAAGATTATACAAATATTACCATTTTTTATGGCTTTAAAATTGTAATAACATTGTATCAAATTGGTCTGAAGTTTTTATAACATTATTAGTGAAAATATAAAATTGCCTACTGTGTCGTAGGGCGAATGCCATAGCGGTATCAGTGAAGTAAGGTTTTCTTCTCTCCCCTAAACCCGGAAAGCTCCAAAATTCCTTCAAATCTCATTCAAATTGTTATAGTGTTTCGAGGATGAGATTGCGGAAATCCCTTCCATGGGATATTAAATGACAAAAAAATGATAATAACAATAATTGTTACAGTAAATCACGACATTTCATGCCAAATACCCGTACGGAAAGCATGCAAATGTATTTTTTTTCATTATATTATCAAAGGAGTAGTAGAAATACCTAGAAGGACAGGATTAAATTTACCCGCATAGAGAGAGAGAGAGAGAGAGAGAGAGCAGGCAACTGTATACAATCAGGGTTAGAATTTCCATTTAAAACGGAAATTCATTTATTGGAAAATAACATTATATATTATATGGCTGCTGACAATAATCCGGGCGGGGATTATATTTTTGAAATAATATCTACTTGTTGTATCTTTACATGGACGTACAATGTAAATGCATGCAATATATAATATAAAAGCAATATATGCATAAACCCCAATGATTTTACAATTTGTTAACTATAGACGTACATACGGCCCGGGCATATATGCACATAAATGCATTTATACCTACGTATTATATTTCAGGGATGTAGTAAATTACATTAGAATTCACAAGCTTCTTCTTCTTCTTCTTCTCCTCCACTTTCTTCTTCTTCTTCTTCTTCTCCTTCCTTTTCCCTGACGTTCAATTTCATTGCCAGGAGGCCAGGTATTTTACTTTTAGGTACTTTTGCTTTGGGATCCAAAAATAAGTATAAAATAAGATTTCCAGTTTTGTCCTCCTCTTCATCGTGCATGAAGATGAGGGAAATCCAGTTATAAATGGAGAAAGTCAGGGAAAGCTTTCCTTCTCTTTCTCTCAATTTCTCTCTCTCCCTCTCTCACTTTAACATTGAGCTTATTCTGCTAGTTCTGGTTTTTCTGCCTCTTCTTCTTATTCGTTTTCCACTTGGTCTTCTTGTTCCTCTCTTGACAGGAAGAATGAGGATCGTTAAGACAGGATGAAAAGAAATGGGGATCGGACAAAAGAGTTTCGTTCCGTGATTCCTCCTGAATGAATTCATTGACAAAATATCTGCAATTTAAAAAATATACATATGTATATATACAATATATATGTATCTACCTATAATGTTTTTATTAGGTATGTATATGTATCGTTGTTGAAAAGGGAAATATAGCTATCCTCACAGTAGCTAAAATCCAATAAGAATGACTACAGCGTCCGAATATTATTTTTAAAAAGTTCAGAATGCAATAGTGACTATCCCGTTTATTTACCATTGCAATCGCACATAAGCGGTAGAAACTGCTGGATATTTTCCAATATTACAACATGCAAGACTTACGATTAGCAGTAGTTTTCCAAAGCAGCAGCGGAATTTTGCTTCCCGTATAAATGCACTAATACTCATGACAATGTAAACATAAAGGCCATGCTTTTAAACGAGATAGTCAGTTTTGCATTGGGATATTTGTGAAATTTCTTGTTGTAGTACCGTTCTTAATAAGTATAATTCTTAATAATATAATTATTCTTATTATTGCTTTTTAGCAACTGTGTAGATAGTTATATTTGCATCTTCAACAACTGTACATATTCTGTACAGTATTATACATTACATGTATCGTATCTTCAAGCGCAATAAATTTGGTACGTTCTATTTTACAAATATTCTAGATATAATAATTTATGGCCCTAATCCTTTATACCTCTCTTAACACTTGTTGTAAAACTTGCGTAGCACAAAATAACGGATTATTTTCAAGATTTATTTTCTCAAAAGGGACGGTGATATATTTTTCAAAGACTCGCAGGCTTTTGTTATAGTAACAAGGGCTGTGCTGGAAACTTTATTCTATTTCTTCTCCCCCGGATTTAAATGAATCAGTTGGTTTCGGTTGCTTTTTTTAATTTGCTGTTTAATTTCCCACTTCGTCTGGCCTCGCAGCTCCTGTATCGTATTTGATTTCGCTGTATATACATACATACATATATGCATATATAGATACATATAGTCGATGGAGGTGCAAAATGCGCCATCTCCATATGTGAACCTAAATGCAAGATGAGATATCTACCACCAATCCAGTGCATATAAGAAGGGATATTCTGCCGTTTAAATTGCATTAAAACCTGAAAACGGAAGGAGCTTTCGTATTTAAAATTTCAACTATGCAAGGCAATTGTAAATTATTTAGTGGAGTTACCCCATATACCTTGCACTATTAAAATTATGGTGGATGTCCGACTGTGCAGCTATAGACGCACGCATGGAGATAGCCCAATTTGCATCTCCACCGACGATATATGTGCTTATTACGTAGAGAAATTAAACTTTTTTGCAGATAAAAAATAAAAGTCGAATAAGTTGAATTGGAAGGATAAGAAATTTACAACGGTCTTTGGAATATAAAAAAGCCTGCTGTGAAAGATTCTAAAGTGCCATTTTTCAGTGCTGAAGAGATAGAAATTGATACGTTAGGATCTTTCACTGTCGAAAAGTGCCGTTGAAATTTTTTTCCCCGTATTTTTAGAAATTAAATTACTGTAATCAAAAGAGGAAATACATAGTTCAAATACAAATTGAACAAAAGTTATTGTAAATGGATTCTGTGAAAAAAAAACTATATTCAAGGGTATTTTTAATACGAAAAAAACATCTTTTCTGGGATAAAATGACGGAATTTGTCAACTCCAGGGCTATTTATAAAATCACGAGTAAAATGGAAATGTTGTTGTAAAAACATTTCTAAAGAATATTTTCCATACATATACGTATATATTTCCATTGAACTTATTATATGTGTAATTTGCACGACGTGAATTCCAATAATGTGTGATTTTGTTATTCATTGCGAGTTCTTTGACTTTTCCATTTGCCTTTTCCGAAAGTTCAGTTCATTGACGATGAGTTCGTTGCATTGAAAGTCTGTGACATTGGAACTTTTTTTCTTCTTTTCCAATTTAAGGTTGGACATGTTTGCTTCATTACTTTTCTGTGATTATTTTTTTTCTTTTTTTCCACAGTGACTGATTGGCTTTTCTTTTATATTGATTGTACCTTGGTGACTTTTGACTCCATGTGATTTCGTATTAGTTTCGTTCTTTTTTTTATTTCCACAATAATTATAAAATTCTATTTTCGTCGAGGAATTTGCGAAATTTGCTACGCAGTGTAGCTAATAATAAAATCCGGATTTATTTTTCCATTTATTATTATTTATTTGTTCATCTATTACTACTTTTTTATTATTATTAATTTACTGGTTATTATTTTTGTATTTATTATTATTTATTTACTGGTTATTATTTTTGTATTTATTATTATTTATTTACTGGTTATTATTTTTGTATTTATTATTATTTATTTACTGGTTATTATTTTTGTATTTATTATTATTTATTTA
>JAQGAK010004807.1:0-11372 GCA_034696945.1 Lipothrix lubbocki
GTTAGTGAGAAATGTTGTTAGTGTGGTTTTCCCAGATCCCGTTTTGGCAATGACAAGTGTGATGTTTCTATGTCGAGGATCAACCCGAATATTATTGTCCCCGTCTGTTATGAGCTTGGTTGCTTCGTCCACCAGATTGTCCTGGTTTAAAACCGATGTCCCATTTTGTAGGAGAGTCTTTACACATGCAAAAATTTGCAACATAAGTCAATGATTACATTTCCGAAGTGTATTAAAATGAATGATGTCAAAATTGTTTAAATATGTCTTGCTTTTAAGTAATTCAAATATTATACAACAAAAGAATTAAATAATACTGCAGTGTGTATTTAAATATAAATACTTACCATATTATCTAATTTTAATCTCTGGAATACCTCCTACAGGTGCTGGATACCTTGCCGAATCCGTACATTTCATGAATATGAAGATACATGATCTACTAAAGGTATTTATAGTCCACCACCAGGATGTCTTATCGCAATCCTCTTGCTGCTGGTTCATCATACGGACCAAACGTTTTAATGTCGATACTTGCAGGCAAACTTTGAAATTTTTATTCTAAACTCTATAGATGATTTTGTTGATAGTTAACATTATTCGATGTCTCCACAAATTTAAGTACTTGGTTACCCTTGTGGTTAATATGCGATATGTAAATAAAATTTTTACAGATTGTCTGCGAATCTACCTAGGTTAGTCAGAGTGATAATAATAACTATTATTATTTGATATTTATTCGCTTACGTGAACGAGCCCAGGGCTCTTAATCACAGTCATTTACAACGGTTCAATTAAACTGATTAACAGTTACATTAGTCATAAGTGTAATATTCTCATATCATTATTTCTGATATTTGCAGGCAACATTTAAAAATAATTTTGTGTAAATTGCAATGCAACATTTGCAGTCTATAAGAGGTTGCCCGCATGAAACGTTGGATTTTTTATCGCTCTGCTCTTGCCTCGCTGTTCGAACAGGACAAACGTTTTGTTGTCGATACAGACCGACATTAGTATAATTTTGGTAATAATGTATTTATCCGATGCCGACACCAATTACTAACCCTAATACTATGAATCACCACTTTTCCTGTTCATTAGAACTTGAGCACTAAAATTACTATTGGGGACACTTGAGCCATTTTAGATAACAAAGTCAAGTGGTTTTACGGTCGGATTTTCTATAAATACATCAGTATCATTCATAACACTGCACAATCGTTGAGAAAAATCGTCTAAAGCAGGTAGACTGAAAATACAAACGATCAGATCCATCACGTCTGACGCGGATTCTAGCTTTGGAAATAATTTTAGAGTACGTGTATTGCAATGTAATTTTATATTTTTTTCATCATTTTTTTCTTATATGCATAATCTGTACTAATCGAAATGTATATCAACATTATTGTATTCGTGTTATGCATTTGATATTTTATGCATTATATTTTCATGGGATTAATTGTTGTTTCAGGGGTAACAATGGTGGAAAAAGCTGCGTCGTCAACAATAGCCACAGTAAGCGCTTTCAACAATATTTTAAACATTTCAGATGATAATGAAGCAGCATCCCCATCTGAAGTCATTCCAGCAACAAATAAGTCACACCACAGCCAGATTGCTGCGGAAATATTGCAACTTATCCGTACAGGAGATTCCAGTACAATTTTGAACTCGCCTCATCGTGACTTAATTCTTTTAATAAGGAACACAGGGTCTGGTAAAACCACCATTATGAAATTCTTGACGAAACCAAGCAGCCTGGAAACCGATTATGACAGTTCACGTTACTTAATCAAGAATTCCCAACCGAAAACCAGAGTAGACTCAAACACCGTGTCCCAGACAATCTTCCCCGAACTGGCAATTGACAAGTCTACCAGCAACGTTTTCTATGACCTTCCGGGCTTTAGTGATACCCGAATAGGGTTCCCAGTCGTCCCGGAATGACCGGGCCAATCCCGGAAATCCTGTCGACACCGTTTCTCGGACGACCCCTATCCGGGACACGTAAATGTCCCGGAATTGTATAAAATGAACTATCAACACCAAATACAATAAAATAGTTTTCAAAAATTTATTCTGACAAACAAATACGAGGTATATATATTCCTATCTTTTTCATTGATGTTATTATCTGCAGTAAAAAGCAACATGCTCTACAGTAACTTCAGCGCTATGCAGTAAGCTTTGAACTCAAAATTTTTATAGAACCCCACAGATGTCAAAAACTAATAGTTTGCACCTAAAAGATCCTTCTATGCAAAAAATAGATTTTTCAAATAACTTCATGTATTTAAATGGGGGCCCTGAAGGTCTTTCAAAAGGCTGCTGGGGAATCCAAGATTGTGAAAAAACTACTTGACCGATTTCCACAATCATGGATTCAAATGAAAGGAAAATGAATTCTCCTCGGCATAATTTAAGGGTTTTGAAAATTTCGCATTTCTTCATAGTGAAACGTGGGTTTTAGTACCCAAAATTTAAGTTTTTCAGCTATACAAGCCAAAATAGCGACCAAACACAAACGACATATTTTTTTTCGAAATCAGCATAAAAAGTTACCTTAGAATCACTAATCAAAGAATTTTTGCAATGCATACAGTTTGCATGCCAAACTTCGGAAGGTCCTCAAATGTGAACCCCTCAAAAGCTAATTTTTCACAGGTCCATTATTCTTTCAAACAAATCTTATAATCGGATTCTACGCGTCATCCTCGTCATTTTGAGTATAATGTTGACGTGGTTGTGATCGAAATTGGCTTCGCTACAATCATTTCTCCGAGTTTGAAGGGTATATTTGTTTAATAACAATAAGTGACTTCAACCATCATTTGCTTCTAACCGCATTGATTACCGCATGACTTAAATATTGCATGAGTTAAAAGATGATAAAAACAGATCTCATAAAACCGCAATGATAAAACTATCATTATTATTGCTAATTCTAAAAAAACAAACTCCGGTATATAATGCATACATACATAAACATGAATTAATTAGATTTCGATGAAACTCATGGATTTCGTCTTAAATGGTTGAAATGCATGAGTTGTAATTTGTGGGTGGCTATTTTTTTATGACACCTCAGGGTATCCAGTATCCAAGAACATGCTGCAACTGGAGTAACATTCATCTTTTCCTTTCTCCTATCTTTACATTTAGCTGATAAGGACATTCTAATATCTGTAAGTATACATATTCATGTGTTGTTATTTTATCCCTGTAGTATACATTACTTAGGCTAACTAAACCCCATTACTAATAACGCACATCCGAAATCAGACCTAAATTATTTCCCCTTCTACGTCGTAGAAAGCCTTTCTACAGATACCCTGTATTGAGTGTGAGCAGCCTGATGAGTAATCGTGATAAAAGCGTTCTAAATGAACACGTCAATTCTCTCTCTCTCTCTCAACAGTTAATAAACCACGCTATGTTATAACTGACAAGAGTCGGTCCAGACGAAAATTATTGGCAGTATTTCTACAAAAAGCAATCATATACATACACACGTATCCGTATAAATACTTGTTTTATTAAGACATGTTTAAACGTTAATTATTCGTGTGCTCTCTGATCTTTCCCCAAAACATGCGTAATACCCAACTAAGTAACGCTCAACACACAAGGTCTCTGCGGGATACCAAGAATTCCGGCAAGAATGACTTTCTTTTAACCTATGGTGTTTATACTTATAGGTATAGCTAAACAATTTTCAGAAGGCGGAGATGATCAATGAAACCAAAGGGACCACAATCAAGGGTGCACCCAAATACAAACGTTACACAGCAGTCGTAACTTGATACCTCAACCTCTTAATCTTAATGTCGCCCGTTCATAAATGTAAACAATGATTCATTCCCTCGGTCCACTTTTCATTCTTATAATCCCTTCATAGCTAATTTCTTTTATCTATATAATATCTTACACCATGAGACGATTTCCAGTCGCACTTATTCGACTCCCTTTGACTAGTGCGTGTTGAATTATTATATAAATCCTGTCTAGATTTCGATCACTTACAAACTAAAAGACACATGGCAAACGTAAAATCAACCTATTAACCTTAGAGATTTGGAAAATAAAAGCTGCCTTCGACAGCAATTCTAAATTTTTGATAAAAAACATACTTCAAGTTATCGAACGAAGGTCCAACTTGCGCACCGACGGACTTGGAATAAGAGTTTTGGCAGAATTTCTGCAAAAATGGAAGAGATTCCGGAAGGTCAGTATTTGTAATAATAATCCACGTAAACCAAATTAAATCATGGATTATTGTAATAATAATATTATGTATTATTTACATATCAAGTCAATGTCATCATCATTTAGGAACTATCATCATCATTTAGGTTGTAGCTACTAGGGAGTTATAATGATTGGTTAATATGATAAAAGTTCTTTTGGTCTCAATTGTTTAAAGGTTCCGTGGAAATCTCGCTTGATGACAACGTGAGTGATCCTACCCAGGAACGGTCGGAACCGCCGAAAGGCTTTGGTTCTGTGTGGAGCAACTTAATTATCCTCCTCACTGCCAAGGCCGCCAAGATCTTTTATGCCATCTTTGCTATATGCGTTCTTCTTGAATTAATTATTCTAATAATTGCAACGCAATTGGAAAAACCCCCATCACACGAGTTCCAGTTTGTGAAAGCGAAGGAGTATATCGAAAAGCACTACAATCCCAATGCTGACCCTTGTCATGATTTCTATCAATACTCTTGTGGAAAAGCTCTCGCAAGCAACGATTCTGGGCTTACCGCCTTAGCTGATCTAGAAGTGGAGCTTTCATTAGAAATAAAAGGTTGGCATTTTCTTTTCGTCGGATAATAATTTATATGCAAGCGATGGAATTGATTATGTGGGATATCTAGAAGTACAAGCCGAAAATTTCCATTTAATGATTTAAAATTTCCTCTCCAGATATTCTAGAGGATCCGTCAATCAACACAACTTCCCGAGCATTTGAGCAAGCCAAGAAATTTTATTCAATATGTAAGGATTCGGATGAGACCAACGAAATTACAACTGTTCTCGCTTCTACGATGGTCGGAAAGTGGCCAATACTTCATCAACATGGCTGGAATGCATCGGACTTCAATCTGGAGAAGCTATTGGTGGAACTGATTATTATGCATAATGTTCCAAATATATTCCAGCTGAAATTTGATTTAAGTGAAAACCATTTCGCACAGCGCCATTTATTGGTAAAATGATATATCTGTTTTGTTTTATAGTTGTTAAACTTTTTTTGGAAATCTTTCCACTCAACTATAGTGCATATGTTGTGTGAACATTGCTCGGTATCACTTGATTTTTTAAAAATTGTTTTGCATCTAAAATAACTAAAAAATACTTATTAATATGTCTTATAATCAAACGGAATGTTAATAACTCAACTCTTCACTTGGATTTGCAGGTTCATATCGGGAAAACCGGAATTCCGCGAGAGTTTCTCATTAGAAATACCAATGAGTACCTACAAGCTTACAAGAAATTTATTTTAAAAATAGTTTCCCGTTTTACCAACGTACCAGCAGAAAATTTGGACCCGGCAGTGTCTCAAGATGTTGAAGATATCGTCCAGTTTGAAGTTGAGCTCGCGAAGTTGATAACAAATTCTGACTGCGCTGTAGCGGAAGAAACTTCATCCACCATTTATTATACTACTTTTTCATGGATACCCTTGGAAGACATGGAAAGGATTGCACCTGGTGTAAGTATTTGGAATTTTAGTTTAACACAAACATTTTAATAGAATATAATTTAATATATTATAATAATTTTTCCATTTTCATATTTTAGTATTTTTTTATTTCTTTTAAGGTTCATTGGACCAAGTTGACACAGCAAGTGCATGCGACTCTATCAATGCCACCTGATGCATTTTCAAGCACATTTATTGCTGTAAAATGCTTAAAAGACGTCCTCACAGTTGCCGAACTTGCAAGGAAAGTTGACCAAAGGTAATTAAAAAATATGACTTTACCAATACATTAAATGATTTATTTATTACTTATTATTAGTTTTCTTATGTAATTCATGTGTACATATTTAGGATAATTGCTAATTACCTGATTTGGAGATTTGTACTCGCTCACTTTCATTTGATGGGAAATTCATTCAAAGATATTTGGTTGGAATTTCAAGATGAGGTTCCTGTGACCATGACAGTTTTCTCAGAAGATATTCCAGAATGGTAAAATATCTCCTGTATGATTATCTCTATCTACGAGAATTACAACGACACAGGAGAAATAATTGTAATCCACATAAATTAATTAAAACATGGGCAGTAACTTTTGATATTTTAGATTAAACATATTTTTCAGGTCAAAGTGTGTAAGTGTAGTCAACACAGTATATAGCCTTCCAGTAGCACAAGCTTACATGCAGAAACACCCGGAACTAGAAAGCAGTAAATCGGCTGTTGAGGACATGGCTGAATATCTGTTAACGGCTATGGAAGATATCATAATTGGCCAACAATGGTTGAAGGATGAGATCAAATCGCGTCTACTTGAAAAGGTTCACCTTAGTAATTTGATGAATGAAATATTTTCAATTAATTGTAAACCCAGAGTTTCTTTATAAACATTATACTTACAACTATAAGTATAGCTAAATTAATGTACAGAAATCAACATTTTTTACACAGTTAGCAGATACACATTTGAAGTTAGGATATCCATCCCTTATCATGGACGACGAAGCCGTAGACAAGCATTACAAAGTCCTAGAGTTGCATGCAAATTCATCTGTTATAAATCATTTGGAGGCATCCAAATTTATGCATTTGCGTATGCTTCAAATGACTTTGAACAACGACCCTGACAGGTAAGATACTCGGAAGTTAGTCTTAAAAATACAAGTATATAAAACGAGAATAATCGTCTGCCTATTACGACTATTTTTAAAACTTTGAGATTCAATAAAACTATTAGGAAAATTTTAGTAGAATTATGGAAGTATGTACATTAAAGTAGACCATGTATTTAGAAGAAAAGAATAAAAAAAAATATGAATGTTATAACAGTACACATATTTTGTAACTAATAATCACTCGTCTGTTAACTTTTTAGGTTCTGGTACGAGGTTCCGTTGCTTCAAGCAAACGCCTTTCATGTTCATGATACCAAAGGGAATGCCCTAAGTAATATATTGTTACTGCAATAATCATTATGCATTGCATGTTATAGTTTAAAATATTTAATTTCTTCTTATAATTATTTGAAAAGTATTAGCATAATGATGAGCCATACAGATCAATAATTGTTAATTAAATATTATCGTAATTATGATATTTTTAAAATTTGTTTACTGTTTTTGTTCACAGTAATTCCTGTAACATTATTACGCCAACCTTTCTTCAGCAACAACCACCCGATGTACTTAAACTTTGCTAAGTTGGGATTTTTTATTGGACATGAGATCGCACATGCATTTGATCGATTTAGTAAGCCCCATAATTTTGTTTATTAACATATTTTGTAGACAACCAAACATTTTTACTTCAATTATTACAGCTCTCGAAATAGAACCCTGGTGGCGGTCGGAGGAAACCCAGCTGTTCCAGAATAAAACTCAGTGCTATGTCGAACAGTACGGGAAATTTAGGATCTCTGGTATAGATAAAGAAGTGAACGGAACGAAAACACTGGATGAAAATTTAAATGACATCCAGATTTAGGTCTTCCAGTCTTACCAGATTGGCGTATGAATTATGGAGACATGATAATAATGCTGTGAATGAGCCTTTGATTCCGGAAATGAACTTCACACTTACACAATTGTTTTTCCTGACGAACAGCGAGGTAATGATAAAGCTAAGCTGATAGCTAATTACTATCTCCATACAATATATGTAGGTATGTACATTATTTTTCACTAACTTATTTGATTGTTTCTTTCAGTTATGGTGTGAACGCATGAATCTAAAGCTAGCCCGTCGTTATGCGACAGATGCTCACAGTCCGGGAGAGTTTAGAGTAAACGGAGCTCTTGCTAATGATGTTGACTTTGGGACTGCATTTAACTGCCCTGTTGGTAGTCCCATGAATCCAGCTTCGAAGTGTAAGTTGTGGGAGTAATTTTAGAATTTAAAAAATGCAATATTATTGCAATGGCGATTAACCGATTTAGTTTCTTTGAACATGTTATAAGTACTTATTATTAAGGTACATATTATATATATATTATATGTAATTACATATAGTCATATCATATTTTTGGTTTAGTATGCATTTTCAAGCATATTCTGACCTTTTATGAAGTTTACGTAAATGTTTTTCAATCATTTATTACTTTTTACCTTAAAACATTGTATTCTTATCTATAGGATATCATAATTAATAATTTTATGATTGCTTTCTTATGCTTATGCATGTAATGCTAATTTTTGTACAGTATGTTTCTCCTCCTAAATCGAGTCTCTGATTGTAGTATACTGTTGATGTCATTTACAAGGGAATGAAGTTTACTTGCGAACGCGAGAGTTTCATGCCCTTTACTTTGATGGTTTGGCCTGCAGGCCACGTAACATTTAACCCATGTCAAATTATAAATCTTGACCCAGGTCAAAATTTGTAAGAAACAGCACGACCACAATTTCAAGGCTATAAACAAAATTATTACATGAAAGCTAAAGTACAGCTTGCACTGACTTATATATTACACTTAATAATGCACAAGGAATGAGTAATTTTGGTGATTGAGATTAAATTGAGATTACTGAGCTTATCATGATGAATAATTTAATTTTTGATTTTATTTCAAATGATATTGTATAATATTATCTTCCACTTTAAACAATTATTTTTTGCGATTACAATTTCACATCTAGTGATACGTTTCGCAAATATTTGCATAACCGCGCAGCACAAACTGTTTAAATGCATTCATGATTCATGAATGTAATTTACCAGAAAGCTAGATTAATTATTAAATGATAAGATTGTTAAATATGTGCACATCTTCAATCTAACTGAAAACAGCAACCCAAATAATCTAATGCTTGATCTCTGAACTTCATTATTGATTTCACATGACGTCCAATAATAACATTTGATAAAATCAATTAAAATCAAATCAGTTAGATTAGAGATTACTTTCTTTAGTTTATCTGTTTGAATCACCTGTATTTATGTTTAGCTCAAAAATTCCAGCGAGATTGTCAAACGTATGCGACCCGTATCCGTAGTATACCAGCTACGCTTGCATTGAATGGACAATGTGAATTACCACCGTCCATCATTAAAAACTATTTTAAATTAGTTAAACTGCATTGTAAATCATAAACGTTTCAGTGATATTCGATAACGATTACGATTAGTCATAAATGATCAGCGCAGAATTTCCACAAAATTTCTTGAAATGTCTAGCAATTTTTAGTAGATAAGATATAACTCCTATTAAAAATTTTTAATTGTGAAAGTAGCTAGCTCGACCACACCAATAATAGAATAGAGCATAAATTCTGAAGACAAAATGGAGGGGGAATCAGAATCAGGTGATTGTGTGTCATATATAATTATAACTTATCCTATAATTACCCCTATAAGAATCATCCAAGTGCATAAAAAAAGTTTTATTGGGTCAAAAACCGAAGTTTATAGACCAAGTAATATTGGGTAATTTTAACTTGCTCGTTCATTTTTACAGTTTCAGTAGAAAAGTTTTCTGTTGTTGATCTCGTTGATCGTGAACCACTATTACCCGATCTTGTGAAAAATCCTGATACTGGTCGCAAGGCAGCGGTTTTTTTCGTTTCTCTGGTAGTCGTGGTCATGTGTGTTATCGGTTTTGGCATAATAGTTACCTTTCGTCATAAATTATCGATTATAATTGATGAACCTAAATTCACTCAACGACAAATTCCAACCGCAACATGGGAAGAAATAAAAAACAGCATTGAGAGCCTATACGACCAGGATGCCAATCCTTGCAAAGATTTTTATCAGTTTTCATGTGGAAACGTTTTAGAAAGCAACGCTTCTGTACTTTCTGCTCTGAGTCAACAAGAAGAGGACCTCCCTTCCGAAATTAAAGGTTAGGCTCTGTTTTAGCGTATGTTAGAAACTATATTTGTACTACATAATGGACACATTTCCTCTGCAGACCTTCTGAACGATACATCAATTAATACAACGTCAAGAGCATTTCAGCAGGCGAAGCTAGTTTATGCAACTTGTGTACAGGATTCAACAAAAAATGCATCTGAAAAGATCGCAAACATTCTTGATTTCAGCTTAGTAGGTCAGTGGCCGATACTTCATAGTGAAAGTTGGAATGATTCTAGTTACGCCCTTGAAGACCTACTGTTCCAACTATTTGCGTACAAAGTTCCTAACGTTGTCGAACTGGAAATTGTCCAAAAATTTTCGGACCTCCGTTTATCGGTTAGTTCTTAATTGGCCGTATTTGGAAACTAAGCAGAAATTGTGTTTTATAAATAATTATGTCGTGTTATGTTTCCTAGATTTCTATGGGCAAAACTGTAACTTCTCTAGAAAATCTCATTAGCGATGACAACAATCGTGGATACACACAAACTTATGAAAATGCCATTCTGAAGATAGTCGCACTTTTTCTTAATGTAGATGTAGAAAACTTGAAAACATCAGTTAGGCGAGATGTTCAAAACATCATCGAGTTCGAACGGAAAATTGCTCAAATAATTAATAATTCTAGCTGCGTGGATGGGCTTGTTTCAGACTTACAAACTTCGATTCCAGTAACAAAGTTAGACCAGGTTATACCGGAAGTATGTAAATTTTAATTTGTGCATCCTAATCACGTTATTTTAGAATTCACAACTTTGTCTAACATGCTCAAATGCGGAAGCTGATTGACGCATTCCTCCATAAACTTGTGTTCATAATTGTTTACTGCTTATAGGTTAACTGGAAGTTATTGATACAAAATATATTGGACACGGTTATACAAATGCCACCTACTGAGTTTACATACACAGAAATTTTTGTGATATGTCCAAATGATTTGATGGAAATAGCTGAACTAGCAAAGAGCGCGGACAAAAGGTAAAAATAATTATAAACAAGCGCGCGAAGCGCGCTTGTTTTTGAGGCGGGTGGGGCTAATCAAGTTAGTGCGCCTATATTAATATGTACATGTGCTATACCTGTACTCTACATACATAATACGCGCCTTGAATGTGGCGGTAGGTTTAAATTTTTACGAAAAAAAATTAAAATCGCCGTTTTTTACCCGGTAACTCTAAAGCTACGGGGAAAAGAAAAATACCACCATGAAGTTTATTTTATGGGGTTTCATAATTACCCCCCAGGACAAGGTCTGCGAGTTACCGTTTTTTCGGAAAAAAATAAAATGTCGGCAAAATTTTGAATTTT
>JAQGAK010004808.1:0-11370 GCA_034696945.1 Lipothrix lubbocki
GGGTTAGGAGCAGGAAAACTTTGAAAGCATTGTCGCCTTTGGGGGTGAGAGTGGGGAGCTTGTTTATAATTCGGCGAACTTCAGTGCTAATTGTGTATGTTATAGTTAGCAATTTGACAGTACAGTCATTGCTTTTACTTTAAATATGAAACCGTTCGTTAGAATTTTATATAATATAGAATATTAATATAACAATAGTACAATAATAATACGATAACTAATATAATAATAATTATAATAAATAATATAATAATAAATACATACATTATATAAAAGCTAATTTTTGAGGACTCAATTGCATGTCTCCCGTTTAAATACAGGGGCATTGTTGAAGCATCAATTTTGCGCATAAGTGGACGTTTTTGAATGCAAACTATCGGTTTTGGATCATCTCGAGGTCAGAAAATATAAAGGTTCTAGACTTACTGAATAAGCCTGACATTACTGTAATAATAAGTTATAAAAGTCGGAAATTGAGAAAAAAAAGGTGCATGAAGCACAATTTTTGAATATTAACCTTATTATTTCTATTGTACCCATACTGCATACAAATTACTGTTGGGCAAGACGTTTCCCAAATATCCTACAAAAATTTTTTGTTCCTTCGATAATTTCGATTCTTTACATGATGTGGAGTGGCGTGCAATATTATTATTTTGTAATATGTTTGTATTTCTTTAACTTTATATTCATCATTGTATTGATTTACACAACAAGTATTGTGGTTGGAACAGATTCGGTGGGTGTTTTACTGTTTTTTTATTTATTCAAAAAAGTTAATATACAAACGTTTTAAAAGTTATTAATTTTAAAAGAATAAATACCGAAAGTAACTGGCAGAATTTCAACGAATAAAAATGAAAATTGACAAATCATGTCATATGTACCTATGATTATTTACATTGTAGTAACTGTAAATTTATAGATTTGGTGGTAACAAAAATGTCACAAAGAACCCCAAAAATGTAATTCTTTTGATTCTTCGTCTTACAGGTAATCGTACCTAAATCATAATAAGAAGTTATTAAAGTCACATAATATGAATCATATTACGTAACCCTTTTTATATGCCTGAGAAAAATCGCAATAAACTTACAAGAGGACGCAATTGACAATTTGAAATGATATTTGTCCATCTTCGTTAAGTTACTATCAGTCCTACATTTATTATCAGTACATATTCATATTTATTGATAAATTATCAGTCAGAATTTATTCATAGCTTTTGAAGAGGTACATATCTACACAGTTGCTAAAATGCAGAATTGCGTATCAGGTTGTTTCACAGATTCAAATGCTACACTGTGTCTTTTAAAACTGCCCAAGAGGTAGTCGATGTAGTCCAGCAAATATTTACGGAATACTAAACAACCGAGATAATTCCAGGATTTGTATTGCTTGGGTGGAGATTCTACGTGGGCTTTCTTTATACGTGTCTAGCACAGTCAGACATTCAGCATCATTTTAATAGCAGACGAAATTACTCTTAAAAGAAGCTTCCTTTGTTTTCAGTTTTTATTGCAAGTTAAACGGGATATTCCAATTTGCATTTAGGTTCACAATCAGATTACCCGCGTTGTACCTGCACCGACGACATGCATTCAAAAATCACAGCATAATATTCAGACATTGTGGTCACTCCAGCACTTTAGCAACGGTAGAGGTAATTAAGTTTGCTCGTTCAACTGCGATATCTAGAATTCGTCAGCAAAATTTGCACAATCTTTAATTTTCAGTCTCCTTCTCGCTACCGGTGAACAACCATGGACATACGATAAAACAGACAGGTGCCAGATAAAACAACAAACTTTAATTATACTTTCTCTACTATGGCTGCAGAGATCACGGGTCTGTCGGCAAACTACGTGATTACAGACAATATAGAGGTGAATATACAAAATACAAACAAATTTCCATCTGATAATGGACCTATCCCGCTCCACGTTTTTCCTGAGCCTAGTCCAAAGTTTACCGGACGGACATCAAAAATTGAGCAAATTCAGAAAGCAATAGAATCCTGCCATGGCAAGACTTCGTGGTGGGAAAGAATTATCGTGATTCATGGATTTGGTGGTGTGGGAAAATCTGAGCTTGCAAAAGTAATTGCCAATCAGTGCAAGCACAAATATGATTATATTTATTGGTTCAATGTTCGTACAGAAGATTCCACGATTTCTAGTTTCAATAGCTTTGCCAAATTCCTTAACTTGGAATGTGAATCAGAAGAAGATTGCAGCAATATTTATGTGTCCCTGCAAAATCGGTGGAAGTCTGGAATCTTTATTTTTGATAATGCTGAAGTCTTAGAAACAAAAGGAGAAGTATTTGGAATTCAAGATTTCCTACCAATACAATGTCAATGCTACCATCCTATTATCATTGTGACTTCCCGGTACGGTGCATCGTATTGGGGAAACCACTTGTACAACATACAAATGATTAATCTTGAAAACCTTGAACAAATTGAGGCATTTGACTGCCTACTGAACTATTTTGGCCTACACAAAGACGAAATACCAACCCAACTAACGCATATGCTAGTTGAATTTGCAAAACAGTTTCAAGGATACCCATTAGGTCTAACATTGGTGGGACAATTAATTGCCGTAACAGTTACAAAAGCGTCCTTACCAGGAATGAAGGCAAGATTTACTGACTATATGAAAATACTAGGAGACAAATCATTTAATGCACTGACTGGGAATTCAAGCATGACAGGTCAGTTGGGCAAGATTTTAGAATGGACAATAGAAAAAATTAAACGCGAAGAGGAAGGTCCAAAAGCTCTCGAAATTTTGGAAATTCTAACCTGGATGAGCTCAAACGAGACGCACTACGTAGGTCTTATTCAAGCCATACAACTTAACGAACGATTTTCCCGGTATTCTTTTGTGCGCGAAAGATTTATCTTTGACGAGTTGGATTTAAACTTTAGAATATGTTTAAACCTTCCTGTTTCATATTCATTAATTTCGGTACAAAAGCACGAGGTCTATGGCAGCGTATATGATGTTATACGCATGCATGGACTGGTTAAAAACTCTTGTGCACATTTCAAAGATTTGACTGGTGCCACTGCCATCAGGAAAATAATGAAATATTTTATTCTCGCTGATGACGACACCATTGAAGAACACTTGAGCACATTGCAAGAGTTATTTACCGTTCTGTCTGCAAAGGATCCCGTTGAAGTCAATCGATGCTTAATTTTACATATGTATCTTATAACAGGATATTCGTATAAATCGCGGTAAAACCATATTTTTGTTATCGTGATGTAATATGAATAATTATGAAAATGGTTTCAATAACTGAGTATATATACTTTTCAGTATGGACAGGAAGTCTTTTATTGCTCGCTATAACTTCCTAAGCAAACAAGAACTCAACGACGATCAACGGACAATGCTGGATGTTTCAAAATACTATTACTTGATGCAGGTCTTACAACATACTAAGGTCACTAATGATTTTATCGTTGACCAAATCCTTGAAAAACCTTGCAGTGTTGTCTTTCACACACGCAATAAGTACAAGAAGATCCGTGAACAGCAAGATTTGGCAGAAATATCTGAAGGCTTGCCTCAGTCTAAAATTTACACTTCGAAATATAATCATTACACAGAAGTGCTTCTAGATGTCACGCAATGTTGCCATGTCGTCCATTCAAATCCTGACTTCAATCTGCTGAATATTTTTCATTGTAAAAAGATCATTGAGCAACTTGAAATTTACGTTGTTGTAGATACAATTGATGTTGTCAATAGAATTTTAAATTTATCGCAAAAGTTCAGAGCTAAATTTTGGGTACTTCGTAGTTGCATTCGCTTTTTGTACTATGGCAAGGTAAGCAGCTATTTTCCTCATTTTGCCACACGATCTGTAAGTTATATAGAAATAACGAGCATTAATTGTGTGATGGGTTATCTAGTTACACGACCTCCTACAACGAAAATTGGAATTATGCGATTGGGTCAAGAAATCATGGACTGAATGCAAGTGCACAGGCAGACCAGATGTCAAAGTAATGAATGTTGTTGCCTTTCTTGGTGGTGTGAAAGCTGTGGACACTATTTTTGTTTCCAACGTGTTACGCCTGTCGTGCACATCTACACGCGCAAGGTTTTGGGAATCGATAAATGTAATAATATTTACGACAATATTATACACATTATATGTAAGCTATGTTTCCTTTATGAAAATTGTTCTCACATCGTTCTCAAAAGCTATATATTTTAAAAGGAAATCTTCTCCGACCAAGATTACAAATTTCTGGATGCCGTAAATACAGAAATACTCTCGACATCACTATTCTTCAGCACCTCAGCGAGACAAGCTGACTTTTTGTATAAATCGAAGCATTATTATAGTAAGTAAACCAATGTAACATACATACATATCCGTATACCTATGGGCTTTTGAGTTCAGTAAAATTTTGTCTGCAGAATTTCTTTTGACGGCAGCGACATCTACTGCGGTATCCCGAGAATTATGCAGTTCAAACGTTTGCCGTATTTTGGCAAACGCTGTGTCCAGCATGTTTAAATATTCGATGGCGAAGGCTTCTATATGGAACGAATGGGTACCCAAATCACTGGAAATCTTATTACCATTTAACATATTTTTTAAATGATTCAAATCTAAACCAATATTGTTATATTCGAGCAGGTTATCACAGAAAGATGTTTTCACATCCTTAGAATACTTTTCCTTGTTCAAAAATGTACTGGTTGTTCATGCGCAACATTGTTAAACGAAGAACTTTTAAATGATTTTAGCGTATGGAACAATTGGATTAAAAGATACTGCCCAAGGTGCTGTCTATACGTTGTTTTAAATAATGTTTTCGTATTTAATATTATGAAATACTACCTTACGTAAATGTTATCTGCTCTCAAACTAATTGTGGTTATCATTTACACGGGATTAATTATTTTCAGTATTACTGGAAGAACCGATGTTGTTGATGCGATTGAAGCAGTTTACCAATTCTGCAACCAAAACAATAGTCACGCATGGGCCAGTGTTGCCTCTGAATATTTATGCGTTTTCGGTAAATGATAAATTTTTAAATTACGTAGTATATTATTATTATAGCCTATAATTGATAACCTATAAAGCTTTTTATTTTGCGTGTACGATACAAAGATGCACAGTTCCAGGAAGAAATAGAAACTGCGATCAACGATGATTTCAGCTTGATATCAATTCAGTATGTATTAGGTATGTTATGTTTATTGCTGCAATCATACCGCATTTAGGATATTTAATTCGGAATAAGTACTTACCTTAGTGAATTTTGAAATTATACATTACCAGATAATATGTGCAGAATGTTGAATACATCCAATGAAATTCAGCGTCGCTGGTCAGTTTCAAAAGAATTTCATAGTTTGCATTTGAAGTTTACGCGAAGTTGCCTTGACACCAAACGTAACTTGGTGAGTTACTTAGACCTTATTAGTTGTAGCACATTTGTCTTTAAATATTCATATTGACTTACATTTTCTAGCCAGAACGAATTAAAGTGAAAACAGTTTTCGTTTGGTTTAAATTATTTGAACTAAATCCACAACTGAGCAATGAGATTGAAAATGATTGGAAGCCAGTTATCATAGACTTTGTACCGATCCTCAACCAAAACTGGAAGATTTGGCTGTAAGTTAAACGTACCAAGTGTAAAATGTGTATTCTTTCAAACATATATTAGTCCAAGTGAGTGTAACTATCTGTATTTTGTATGAAACGCTTACAGACGGGAGCTTGAAGTAAATGTGCTAAAGGAATTCCTGAAGAACATAGATGCTGACAATTTTGCAACACAGATTGCTCGCACTATTTTACAAATAATTAAAGACAACAAATAAAATTTAGCGAAATCATTCTTGTAAAATAGTACAATTGCTTCATTATTGTCTACATATACCAAATTCGAATTCATAGGAAATAGAAATGTGTTATATTTAATAATTAATATAATTCATTGATGTTTAAATGTAGAATTTTATCTACATTAAGTTTGTTGCAGGTAAAATTAGTGTGATTAATAATACATAATGACGAAAGTCGAACGTTGAGAAACCTCTAAGACGCGTGTATCACAATTTCTGGTGATTAACCCCTGCGACCTTATTAGTTATACTATAGCCACATCGTGTACAAATTGCTTTTGTGCAAGACATTTGTCAATTATTCCACGAAATCCGTTATTGTGTCATTAATAATAAAACCAGAAGTTACTAACATTCCTACCAAAAGCTTCAATGAAATTATTTCAGGCCCCATTTCTGAGTAAACACTTGATCCAACTCCTTAAAAATGCTGACCGAAAAGACAATCCGAGGCTTAAAGCTATATTTCACCTGTCAATTTCATTTGAGGATGGGTCCCTACATTTGGAACGATGGAGATCCTCGCGTTACCATCACAACGTCCACCGTGCAGTGGATTTATCTAGCGCTCTCATCGACTTATTTGATATGGACAGCAAGCTGGAACGCGTTTAATTACATTCGGGGTTTTCATCCGGATTACGAAGTTTCTGTTTCCACCCGAACCATTGATAAGATGCTCACGCAATGGTTTGTCGTCGTGGCCATATTGCAGTTCGACGCAATTAAAAATTGTAGGAATATTGCCCAATTCTTCAATAATTTTATGCGCTTTAATCAGGAGTCGGCAGGTAAATTATTTGAAATATTTTTATATCCTAATTATAACTTTCAGACAAAACTAGCAAAATGGTGTGTTAAGTGTAATTGCAATGGTTGGTAACTGTTTGCATTTTTAGTAAATTACATTTCTATACCAATCTTTTTTCAATCCACAGTTGAATTCTTAAAGACGCCTTACCCTGTAAAGGTTGACGGATGTGAGAAATTCATTTGGGGGATGGTCATAGGCTCATTCGTCAACAATCTCCCGTCGGTTTGTTTATTTTTGGTTGACCCCTTTAACACCAGATTTACGTACCATCTTCTAACGAATCAAGGGATGCTTTCTCTTCCTTACATGCTGTGGAGCGGCTTGGAATATTATTGTTTCGTGATGTGTTGGTATCCTTGGCTCTTTATATTTATCATTGTATGGATTTACACAACGAGCATGACATTCTGGTTGGAGCAGATTCGGTAATACATATTGATTTTCCTACTTATTAAATGAAATTGATATAAACACGTTTATCAAATAACGAATTTGTGTGCAAATTTTAAAAATGTGTATAAGAGGCATTTGCTTAAATTTTATATATAAAATAGGTTTGGCGGCAACAGAAATTTCACGGAGAAACCCAAAAATGTCATCCTAGTGTTTAAACGCTTGCAATAATTGGATTTACAATTCAACGATTGTTTTTCCAAGCTTGTCTTCCCAACCTTTGTAATGTTTAACATATCTGGGCACATCATTTGCATTTTGGTGGCACTCAAATTGTACGAGTGCATGACCATAGCTTATTACGTTGTATATCCCGTCTGGAGCATACTTTGGTTTGTTCTGGAGTACAAGCTTTACACGATGCTTGGGAATGTGAACTACAAGTCGGTGAATTTCGTACGGTCATGGACTGCGGTGATGGGGCCAAGGAGCCGGAAAACTCTGCTTTCGTTTCCACCATTGGGGATCAGGGTGGGGAGTTTGTACATGATTCAAAGGACAACGGTATTAACGTTGTATTTGATTATTTGTAGTTTGACGATTCAAGCATTACTTGTACATTAGAACTTTGCGTTTAAACTGTCAACAGTAAAATGATTGATTCAAACACATTTCGTATAAATATGGATTCAAATAATTAAATTGCATCCAAACATTTGATGTTTCAAATTGCTTATAAGCAATTTGTTTAAATTGATCATAGCATGTTGTTACCCACGTGGGTGACTGAAACAATAAAAACATCCCTGTATTCGGAATTGAATTCTTTACGAAACCCACACATAGTTTATTCTGAATATGGACAAAAGCTATGAGAAACGAAAATCGCATTGGTTATTGAGGACACTGTGTAGGAAGTTACGTTTAATTTAAAATAAATAAACTTTATACACTCGGACGGTTAATACCAATATTTATTTATTATGAAAACTTGATTAGCAACCAAATTATTGCTGCTCTAAGTTTGTATTTGTCAATCACTTGATACCATTTAACCCATTCTGATAGAAGTACAGATAATTGCGTGATTCAAGGAATAATAAAAAAAACCCACGCCTAATTGCTAAAAGTTATAATTACCATGAAGTTCCTTATACAAATTGCTATTGAGCAACTGATTGCACAATTCAACTAAAGTAAATAAATAAGTTAATTGCAACATCTTGCAACGCCTATAGTTATCCATTTAGGTTTTCGGTGTTGAGATACACCGCAGTAGAAGTCCAAACGTCGGCCATTTCTGACCAATAAAGCCCCTAAAATGATCAGAAATGTTGACCGAAAAGACAATCCGAGGTTTAAAATTATTTTTCACCTGCCAATTCCGTTTAAGGGTAGGCCCCTTTATTTGGAATGATGAAGATCCACGAGTTACCATTACTTCGTCACGAAGGCAGTGGATATTTTTGGGACTTACCTTTGCGTACATGACTTTTTCAGCAAGTTGGCAAGTATACAATTATGTTAGGGGGCACCATCCGGATTACGAAACTTCAATTACAACCAGGACAGTCGACAGGGCAATGGGGCAGTGGTTTGTGGTCGTTGTTCTATTTCAGTACGACGCCCTTAAAAACCGGCAGGATATTGCGCACTTTTTGAACAACTTTATGAGCTTTAATCAGGAATCAGCAGGTTGGGCTGTTATCAACAATCTAAACGATTATTTGATAATATCGTCGATTCAACTTGCAAAGGTGCTAAAATGATTGTTAAGCCATAACGTTACGACAATTTCAGCACCTTTACAAGTTTAACGGACGATATAATGTGTATAGTTAATTAAAAAATATGTACAATTTCAAATTATTTTATATGCAATTTTATTTTATTTATGTATAATAATCATTGAAAAATCAATTATAAACGTCGAATTAAAATAGATTTTGTTTTTAATTTCAAATATTATAGTGAAATTCTTGAGAACGCTACATCCTGTTCAAACCGATGGATGCGAAAAATTCATTTGGGGAATGGTCATAGGATCATTTACAAGCACAGTATCATCCGTCGCCATTTTTTGGTTTGACCCCCTCACTACTCGGTATAATTACCATCTGCTGACTGACCAGGGAATATTTTCGATTCCATATTTCCTGTGGAGCCCCATCGAGTATTACTTTTTCGTCATGTGTTGGTACCCCTGGCTCCTTGTATTCTTCATCATATGGATTTACACCACCAGCATGACATTTTGGCTGGATCAGATTCGGTAATGGCGCTTCTTACATAAAAATAAATTGAATTACTTGAAAATTTGTAATGCTATTATGGAATTTATAATAAAGTAATTACTTTTTATCTTCATTAGGTTTGGTGGAAACGGGAATTTCACGGAGAATCCCAAAAATGTCATTCTGGTTTTCAAACGACTTCAGGTCTTGAATATGCAATTTAACCAGTGTTTCGCTTATCTAGTTTTCCCAACGTTCGTGGTGTTTAATATTTCTGGCCACGTCTTATGCATTGTGGTGGCAGTGAAATTTTACTCGTCCATGCCAGCCGCTTACTATTTTATATATCCGCTTTGGAGCGTCCTTTGGTTTGTTCTCGAATATAAAATGTACACAATGTTGGGGAACGTGAACTACAAATCATTGAATTTCGTCCGTTCGTGGACGGCCGTGATGGGGCCGAAGAGCAGGAAAACTGTTTTGAGTCTGCCACCGTTGGGCATCAAGGTCGGGAGTTTGTACATTGTACAGAGGACCACTGTACTTACCTTGTACTTGATCATTTGTAGCTTGACGATTCAAGCTTTACTTGTACATTAGGTTTTTGTTTGCTGTCATTGGTGCATTGTAATTAGCCCCTACTTTATATATAGAAAATTTCAGATGCGCAGAAAATGTTCAATTAAAATGTTCTTCAAGAATAAATATATTTATTCTTTTGGAAGTTGATTTCTTGGACAGCATTAATTCATTCTAAAGTTCACAAAGGCCACAAAAACCCACGCTGATTCTTAAACCAATCAACTCTTGATTGCGTAACGCCTTCCTTACAAATAAACAATATAAATTTCGATAGAGAATCTTCAGCAAATATTTATTACTTATCATGGTGTACTTCTTGGGGATGTTTTATTTTCCCCGGAAACGACTTTTGTTACCCGGAAACAATGCATTTCTTATGGATATGTGTAACTAAATTAATTTTGCGTCGTGGTTATATTTGTCAATCACTAGATACGACTAAATCAATCATGTCGCAAGTAAATGTGATTCGAGCAAAATAATAACATAAACACGCGCTCAATTTTTGCAAATTAGTAAGTTCCTAAAACCAATTGCCATTGAGCAACGAATTGTATGAATGACTGGAAAGTCAAGAAGTTACGACATGTTGCAAGGGCATTACTTACCCGTTGTGAGTTACCCGTGTTGATTTAGGATATGCCACAGTGTAAGTCGTAACTTTCAACATTGTCGACCTAAAAATTGGATCAAAAATGCTTACCGAAAAGACAATCCGGGGCTTAAAACTATTCTTCGCCTGTCAATTCCGTTTAAGGGTAGGTCCCTTTATTTGGAATGATGACGATCCACGAATTACCATCACTTCGTCACGAAGGCAGTGGGCGTCCTTGGTAATTACCTTTGCGTACATGACTTGGTCAGCAGGCTGGCAGGTATTTAATTATGTCCGGGGTTACCTCCCGGATTACGAAGTCCCCATTACAACCCGGTCAATTGACCGGATGTTTGCGCAATGGTTCTCTGTCGTCGTAATATTTCAGTTTGACGCCATTAAAAACTGCCAGGATATTGCGCACTTTCTGAACAACTTCATGAGCTTTAATCAGGGGTCAGCAGGTTGGGGAGTTTAGATAACATAAACAGTTAACATAACATTACATAAAAATGTCGTAATGTGGCGTGTTTCTAAATTTTTTGAAATTGGGTTGGGATGTTTATAGATTTTATTTTCGAATGTAAAAAACAAAATTAACCGCTCGAATTTTATTGTAATATTTTTTTTAATTCAAACATTTTTAGTGAAATTCTTGAAAACGCTACATCCTGTAAAAACCGACGGATGTGAGAAATTCATATGGGGGATGATCATGTGTTCATTTGTAAACACGTTTTCATCCGTCGCCATATTTTGGATCAACCCCCTCACCACTCGGTACAATTACCACCTGCTGACTGACCAGGGAATATTTTCCGTCCCATATTTCCTGTGGAGCCCCGTCGAGTACTTCTTTTT
>JAQGAK010004809.1:0-11368 GCA_034696945.1 Lipothrix lubbocki
TATTTATTTTTGTATTAATTTTTGTATTAATTTTTGTATCAATTTTTGTATTTATTTTTGTATTAATTTTTGTAATAATTTTTGTATTTAATTTGTATTTATTTTTTTATCAATTTTTGTATTTCTTAAAATTAATTTAAACAAAGTGGTAAAAGCAATAAAATGAATTGGTAAAAAATAAAATGTGGAATAAATACTAAAATAATAATGTTTTTTTTTT
Organism: Lipothrix lubbocki; assembly: GCA_034696945.1. Classification (NCBI taxonomy): domain Eukaryota; kingdom Metazoa; phylum Arthropoda; class Collembola; order Symphypleona; family Sminthuridae; genus Lipothrix; species Lipothrix lubbocki. Next base: position 221 of record JAQGAK010004809.1, read on the forward strand.
TTAAATTAAATTTCAGTCTGTGGACGAATGTTCATCCGGAACGGGCCGCAAGAGCTGGCTCGACTGGAGAACTGCAAGGTGATCGAAGGGTCTCTGCAGATTGCTTTAGCGAAGGGGACACCGGAACAATGGAGGAATTACTCGTTCCCCCTCAGGGAAATCACGGGCTATCTCCTCCTGTACGACGTCCGGGGTCTCCAGTCCCTTCGACACATCTTCCCCAACCTCACCGTCATCCGGGGTCAAGAGTTCATTCATAATAACTACGTCTTTCTCGTCCGGGAGGTCAGTTTTCCCCCCTCAAAATAAATATTCTTTTACAAATAATAATAATTTTTAGATTTAAAAAAATTTAAAAGTATCTATTTTTGTAAATTCTTGTTTTTTTTAAATTTTGTCAAAAAATGTCGATTTTAATTTTAAATCCTATTATTAATTCCAGATGCCGGACTTGCAAGAAGTGGGTCTGCCCTCCCTAACAAACATCCTGAATGGGAAGGTGTGGATCGTGAGCAATGAGAATCTTTGCTATTTGGAGACGATTGACTGGGGGAAGATCACGAATAATTCTGGGCATAACGTCTTTTCGGTAATTATAATAATAATAATTTATTATCAAAAAAATTTTTGGTTAAAATTTATTTTATTGAATTCCGTAAGATTTGTTTGCAAATTTAATCAAGGGCATTTATATTGGAATTAGGGTTCGTTCTCAAATGACGTCATCAACAAAAATTTGAGCGACGCGGTTAAAATTTTGAAAATAAGGGCGCCAAAATTGTGCAAATGACGTCATGGGTTTTAAAATAATGACGGTATCAAAATTCCCAAAAAATGACGTCATTAAATGTTTTTATAATGACGCCTCTAATTTTTTTGAAAACGGAGCTATAGCTAAATGTTTTTGAAAATTTCTTTGAAAATGGCGCCATAGCTAAATGTTTTTGAAAATAGCGCTAGAGCTAAATGTTTTTGAAAATTTCTTTGAAAATGGCGCCATAGCTCAATTTATTTGAAAATAGCGCTAGCGCTAAATGTTTTTGAAAATTTCTTTGAAAAATGCGCTATAGCTAAATTTCTTTGAAAATGGCGCCACCAAAATTTTTGAAAATGACGTCATAAAACTTTTGAAATTTACGTGCTATTTTACTATTATATTACTATGCTATGGAACCACTTTAATAGCAAATAATATTCTTATACATATATATATGGCTATATGTGTAACATCGGGTGTCATACCACAGAGGCTTAAAAGGGACCCAGGATAATTGATGATGTCATTTATGGACGATCCCACAGAGAGCATAGAGCGTTGCAATCATACACATGGAGTTATTCATATAATTATAGGAAGAGGTTAAATGTTAGACATTATGGACATTTTACTAAATGTCAATGCCGCCACGGTGTCTGCCCTGACCAGACGATGATTGATGATGAGATTTCCTTATTTTACCATACATTGAGTTAGGGAATATATAATTGTCGTCGTCGTTGTGGTATGTAGTGTAATCATATGGGGTATATTGCACGTACATATCTACCTCTATTATATGTATATCGAACATTACATATTCAATTGCAAAGCGGGTCATGCTGAGTGTACGCACCACCCGACCGGCACAACACCGGCCTGGCCCTTCTGTTCTGCTGGGAATCGGCTGGCCTGGCCGGATGTTTTGGTTTGTAGATTCTCGTGGTCGGATGTTCTCGGAGTTGTCATTCCCACCATACACATTGATATACAGAAAAGACACGTGTCAGCAGTGTCAGCACACCGCGGAGTAGAATAATGTCCCTGGATTCAAGAATTATTAGAATTTACTAATTTTTATTTATTAACAACTCATGTAATGGTAACGCATGGACGGGAACTTCCGCACATATGTGTGTCTACGAATTTGCCAAGTCCATGTGCGTGGTGTGGTCGTTGGTGTGCGCAAATATAAAAAAGTATTATTTTCCTTTCCCCACTTAATCGAATCATAGATCGAATCATAATCGAATATTGTGGAAAATATGTCTTCCTTGATGACGAGCGGGATGTTGTACATTTGCGCATATTACACGTATCACTATATACATAATTGATACTGCTCTCTGGTATTACGTTTCGTTTCGTCTTCTACATGTATAACGCTATGACGCTTCCCTCTATAACAGCGTTAACTGGGGTAAAACCTATAATAAAGTAGGCCTTGGCAAATGTTTATAAAATAGAGAAGCACGTGAAAAGATGTAAACATTGGCGTAGAATTTACACACAGACTCATCGTCATCTCCTCACTTGTTGTACGTACAGCGAGATAGAGAGCTCACACCTTGGGGAAAAAAGTAGAATTCACTGCGACGTCGTCCTTCCTCTAATAATAATAAATAGTAATAATAATAATAATATCTCGTAATAATGTTTTCTGCGCTATAACATATATGCTGTATACGCTGTATATATCAGGCTGGTCTTTGCTACGTGTGGTATGCTATTTAACGTGCTGTATGTTATTACGTGTTGTATGTTACTACGTGCTGTATGTTGCTGTTGCTACGTGTTGTATGTTACTATGTGTTGTATGTTACTATGTGTTGTATGTATGTTGCTACATGTTGTATCTATGTTGTTACGTGTTGTACATACGCGTCCTCATCAAACGAAAGCAGGAGCAGCAGACAGCCAGGATGATCCTCAGAATGAATAGCAATAGTTATACAACAGCAGGGCCATGTGTGTGTGTGTGTGTGTTTGTTTGTCTATGAACAAAATATATGTAAATTACGATATGGGTTATAACGTGTATGGTGAGGCATAATTGGCATATACTTGGATAGATTTTCCCCGACTGGCCCTATCTATTGTAATGGCGTGTAATGTATGGAGGGCTGTGTGGATGGAATTTGGAGCGCATAATGTACACCTGACCTTGAGACACTTGTGTGTGTGTGTGTGTGTGTGTGTGTGTGTGTGTATGAATTTTTGTGTGAATGTCTCCTTATACCAGACCATAGATTATATAATCTACTTAATGTTAGTATGTAGTCTACACGAGTACTATGAGTATGTTGGATGATAAAGTGGCACTACTATGTAGATGTATGTTTGCCTTGTTTCGTTTGCTCATTGCTGCTGTTGTTGTTATTGTCGTCGAAGTCGTCTTTGTCGTTGTTTTTATACCATTCGCTTGCTTTTGGCTTCGGCTTATTGGCATATACGCCAAATTTAAATGTATTTTTTTAAAGTTTTGGTTTGGATTGGACCTTGTGAGAATATGTACACATTTTTCGTATATATTGTATACAACGTTTACTTTTACAAATTCGTTGGTTCTATTTCGACGAATAAGGATGTATATGGTACGAGGTATATACTCGTTTGCTGAAAACACTTATTATGGCGTATTTGGTATAGGGAGTTATTATAGGGCGGCCAGGTTAAAATTTAAATCAATATATCGCGGGTATACCGCCATTTCTATATATGGCCTCCATATTATTTGCATTGTGTATAGGACACGTTTAACTGATGATTAAGTGGTTTCCTTTGTAAATACATATGAGGATACATATGAGCACGGAATTTACGACGTTTCTATCATTGTAACACAAGAATATACATAGATATTTGTATGTATGTGCTCCTAATTATGTACACAATGTTATTAATATACACAGGCAATGTCGTAGTCGTCGTATTACATTAACTTATGCCAAAAGAAGGAAATTTTAGGCGTTGCCATGCCAATTGTAATATATTAAAAGTATGAAAGCATCTATATATATAGTTTAACATGGTTGATGATGGTTATTTATTTATATGAATGTTATGCCTTATGGAAAACGTTTGTAGACATGAAGTTATTATTTGCACAAATGTCCAGACGATTGCATTTAATGTTGTAAGCGTTTTGGAAGGCCGATAACAACAGCGTTTGGTCCGACGTTTAGTCATGCAACTAATGGGAAAACGTTGCTGTTATGACGTATTAAAATGGAAATGTGCTTGGGTTATAATTAAATTTTATGGATGTATTTGCTAAGGCAGCTCTATCCTTATAAATTATTTTAATGTCATGTATCAGGGTAATTTTTAAACATTTGCAACTTTTTCAAATGATGGAAAATTTTTTAAACGACAGCAAATTTTGCGAACTGTGGCAAATATTTCAAACTTCTACTACTAATATTTCAAACGGCTGCAAATTTTTCAAACTTTAACAGATGTTTTGAACGATATCAAATTTTTCAAACTGTAGCAAATTTTTTGGACGTTAGCAAATTTTTTAAACTGTAGCAAATTTTTTAAACTGTAGCAAATTTTTTGGACGTTAGCAAATTTTTCAAACTGTAGCAAATTGTTTGTACGTTAGCAAATTGTTTAGTAAACAATAATAGTTTTCTATAGTAAATAGTGCAAACGTTTGAAAAATTTTCAAACGTTTGCAAATTTTTCAAACGTTTGCAAATTTGATCAACGTTAGCAGAATTAACTAACGATGTTTGCTCGAGTCCGTATAACTGTTACGCAAGTATGCAATTGACGTTTACATGAGGTTAATGCCATATCATGTGTCTTGTTTTCAGTAAAGCGGCAAATGGAATACACATTTACATATGTAGAACACGCGCTAATTAGCAGATTTGTTCCAAATTTCGCAACCCAAACATTCGGCCAAATATATTCTTGACGTTTGGGTAATTACGTATGTATGTACGTATTCTCTATATTAGTTTTTATATATCTGCGAGCTTTTGGAAGGAGTAGTACCGGGAAGGAATATTTATAGATATACACAGCGTACACAATAAATGTTTTCATTGCGAAGGGCGTTCTATTAATATTACATTACTATTATGTAAGTATATAGGATGTGGATTATAAAAATATAAAAGGAAAGATTTTCTACGTCGTAGATTTTTAGACCCGTTCTCTCTCTCTCTCTCCCTTTCTTTTTCTACCTCTCTCTCTCTCTCTCTCTTGCTCTCATTCCCTCTCACACACATAACATACATACGTTACGTCTATACAATCCCACAGTGAGATACATACTCCTTGACTTTCCTTCCAAAATCCGAAACCAAAAGCCAATAATAACACTCCTGCGTCTTTCACCCGCCGCGGTCCGCGCTTCTACGTTTTGGCTTTCGCTTTGCCTTTCGTTTTGGCTCCTGGAAGTAAATAAATATATTATTATCTCACATTATTATTATACACTTTAATTTCTAATTACAATAGACGATTCTTTATTTTAAACTAAATCAAATTTCTACATACAACTATAACATAATAGCATTGGTCCAAAAATTTTCTGGCTGTTTCTTGTTTTTTTTTGTTTAGGGGTGATTCTCAAATTACGTCATCATTAAAATTGTGGGATTTTCGGTGACATCATTCGAGAATCGGCCCTTATTTTAAAAGTTTAAAATCTGTAAAATTTTGACACCCCCTACCTTTTAAATTTTAAAGGTTACTCCCCCCAATAATACAAATCATTGGCCTAATTTTGAAAATTAGCTATTTGTATTATCTATCAAAATGTGTCTATTTGTATTATTTATGAAAATGTGTATATTTGTATTATTTATGAAAATGTGTATATTTGTATTATTTATGAAAATTTGTCTATTTGTATTATTTATGAAAATTTGTCTATTTGTATTATTTATGAAAATTTGTATATTTCTATTATTTTTGAAAATTCGGCTATTTGTATTATCTATGAAAATTTGCCTATTTGTAGTATCTATGAAAATTTGCCTATTTGTAGTATCTATGAAAATTTGTCAATTTGTATTATCTATGAAAATTTGTCTATTTTTATAAATAATTCCTACCCGTCTGGTCGTTTCCTCTCTGAGGTTTTCATTCATGGATAATTGGGAGGAGAATCTACAGAGTAGCTATATAGCCAGCCATGTGAGTTGAGTTTTCAATGAGTCACAGGGACACACGAACCCGTGTGTGTGTGTCTGTGTTCTGTAGACATTGTATATGTACGCACGGTGTAAATAAATGGATATAAGTATATACCAAATGTATGTGAGTATACTGTGTGTAGGTTTGGTGGTGTGTGTGGATTCAATGGGAATGATTGTGGATGGGCTTATGATGAAAAAGTTGAGACGCAGTAGTAAAAGGGAGCTTGATGCTCGGCTTTGCCTAGTGCTTAATAAATGCTGGGTGGTGTTTTTTGGTTGTTCGTTCGTTCGTTTCGGGAGCGGGCCGGGCCAATACCCCTGCTCTGCTCTTCTTGCTTGAGTCGATGATACATATAGACGAACAAGCCAGACCAGACCAGACGGAGGAAAATCGATGTAACGTAACCTAGAGCGTAGATTTTATGTGTGAGTACATATATTCGTAGGTATGTACATCCCTATGGATAATACAATACGCTTGATAACACATATACACACACACACACCCGGTTTTCCTGTGTTGTGACGGCACGGCTCGTCGTCGTCGTTGTCGACGGCGGCGGCGGCGGGAGCACCAGGCAGCGTAAAATAGTGTCGTAGTAGTAAAGCGCTAAAATACTATACGCTATACATATACAAGGAAGTACATATATATGTATAAGTATATAGTGAGTAACGATTCCATCAGCCTGCTCTTGTTATGGCGCGCGTACGATATTTTACTCCACTTTCATTTATTATTTCTATTTCTTCTTCCTTCTTTATTCTTTCTCTGCTCTCCCTCCCTCTCTCTCTCTCGCTCTCTCTCTCACTCGTCTGCCCTCATTCTCCACCATTTCTTACAGTATTTTACGCATATTCCTATATTCCAACACTTACGCCGAAACCAACGTGTACGTCCTTTGCCTGTAGAACGCTGTAACTCCCGACCTGCTGCTCCAGCCCTTTGGTAAATTTTCTGCACTAAGCAGTGTCTCCTCATTTGTCTATATGTAATTTCTGTAATAGAAACGTTTTGGACAAAACAATTGGTAAATTTCTCAAATTTTCACAGTCGCCATTACAAAATTTTTGTTTCTGTGGTGTGGCATGAAATTGTAATATTCGAGAAACGTAAATGTCGTGAAATTTTACGCATTTTTAACGCGGCAATTTGCGAGATTTACATTAAAACGTAAATGTCGGGAAATTTTAGGCATTTTTCAAGGAATTTGGTGAGATTTTCAATGACACGAAAATGTCGTGAAATTTTACACCTGGTAACAGGCCAATTGCGAGATATTCAATGACACGAAAATGTAAAATTTAATGCATATGTAGCCGGCAATTTTGCGAGATTTCCATTGAAACGTAAATGTCGTCAAATTTTACGCACTTGTAACAGGCAAATTTGCGGGATTTGTATTGAAACGTAGGGTTTGTCTGTAAGTTTCAGGTATATCGTAAATGATAAAATTTGTACGAATTGTGCGCAAGCAGGCAGGTAGGTAGTAGGCAATAATGTTTTTTATGTTTGCTTAAAATTTGGTAAATTTACGGTGGGCGGAATTTCCTAAGGGAAATATAAAAGGATGGCGGTGTGTTGTATGTGTCTGTGTTATTAAGAATGTTTCTGCGTCTCACCGGGTAATTCGTAAAGTTGTCTTCTATTGTAGAGTAGACAGAGAGAGAAAGAGAGGGTCCGTCGAATGTTATATGGCGGGGAAAGTTTTCCTCCGTCTTCTACTTCTACCGCAATCTTCCCGTCCCCTTAAGGCAGAGTCGACTTGGAGAATAATAGATGTAACTGCGCCTCAGTCAGAATTTTGCCTAAAATACAATGGGAGATCCCTAGGATTCGCCCTGGATTTCGGGTTGCCCGTTGTATGAGTTAGCAGCAAGCACAGGACAGTGCTGTGGGGAAATATATGAATTGGGCCCGTATAAAGGAACAAATATTGTTGTATTGGGCAGTGTAAAGTTGGACGTGTGTATAACGACGTCTGTTTCGTCGTTTAATAGAGAAGTCGAGATATACGTACACAATATTGTATATATATCCATGTCATATAGACTGGGTTGGGGCCCTACGGCGGCGGGGGAAGTTCGGTGCGAATGCACCGGTCGGTCCGCATCCTCTGATCCTTATTCTCTTATTGCGGCTGCTACTGCTACGCTACTACTGAACTGCTCCTATACTTCTTCTCCTGGTCCTTGCTCCGTCTCTGTCTTCTTGTCTGTCTGGAAAATTTGCTCTACTTTCCCTACACATACATCTATATACACACCTTATGTACGTATACGCCTACACTCTACTATAAGGACAGCCTTATCATTTTGTATTCTTATATTCGTATAACGATTCCCCACCGTAAATTTTGCAGATATACCAAAATGTATAACACGTAAAATTTTGTCCTATATAATTACATATACGTACACCCATCGTATTAAATGTGCATATGATGTTCGTCTATCAAATTTTATAAAAAATCCAAAGTTTTATATACCGACCGTTTATTATTCCGTCTGTCGTTGCATTTTTAATAGTTTGGTTGATTTCTTCTTGGCTCGGCAGTCAAGAAGAAGCGTTTGCCTTTTATAAAACACCGGGCCCGGCCGGCCGCGTGGTCGTATGTATATATGTAGATCATATATATAGTAATTCTATAAGATTCACCTATTATGATATAATTTTATATTCCGCTAAAAATTTGCAGTAAATTTTCTATATGGAAACTTAAGGTCCGTTTTGTCATCAACATCAAGAATCATTACATTCCAATTAGGGGCCGTTCATTAATGAGATCATCGGGATTTTGGGGGATTTTCTACCCAATTCCACGAGAATTCATTATTGTACCTAAAAAACACACGTTGTACAACTGTTATATCCTCGTAATGTATGAATGACCCTCTAAGTCTAAAACTTGTATATATATTGTAGGGCAAATTTGGTTGAATTAACTTTGCCCAATGCGTCATCCCTTCACTATAGTCACTATATATATGTAGATACGTTATTATCCACAACCGACCGAGGCACCACAGGCGGGGCAGAGTTGTAAAACTTGAATTGACTACAATATATACCTGACCGTGTGTTTAAAGAGGGCAAAAAAAAACAAGGACTGTACTACTATTTACTACTATTAACAACTAACTATAGAAACGTAGCGGAAGGTCATAGTCTCGTCTTCTTCTCGTCTTCTTCTCCTTCTCGTTCTTCTTTGATTCTTAAAAATTTCTTGTTGTTGTTGTTGTTGCAGTGGGTTGCTTCCTTGCTGGGTTGTTATAGGTTCGTCTGTGTAAAAAGTCAAGTTGTCGTTGTCGTAGGCTCGGATGCCGTCTTATATATGGGTGTCTTGACTACATAGTAATTACTATATATTTAGTAATACATATATATAGCACACGGGATAGCAATAAAACCCAGACCCGCAACATCCCTGCACTATGCAAAATCCCAATAGTTAAACACACACACACACACACACAAACGACACGCGTATAAATTACATATACGTATGTATGTACGTCTATATTTATACACGCAATTGGTCCATATATGTTCACAACGTGTATATATAGGCTATAGAGGCTGCTATGTACATATGTATAGGCCGTTCATAATACAATGTCTAGACAGTGTAGCAATATGGATTTGGCGGATAGTTTTCTTCGCCATATGTCTGTCTATGTGGGCCGGTCTGTGTGTATTTAATATATAAAAGTCATTGCAGTGCAGTGCGGTGCAGAAGAAGACGAAAAAGAAGAAGAAAAAGAGTAGGGCAGGCAGGCAGGCCGGGCCTGTTCTGTTGGCCAAAAGTTTCCATATGTACATTTACGTTTATTGCATATACATATGGATCGTTTTACTTACGATTAGTCGTCTTCGTCGTCCTCATTATTTTTCACTCCTATGACAAAATCATAAAAATAATACGTATATATACACAATACTTTAATAATGTACATACCTCTATATACGAATTTAATAGGATTCTTTAAACCGAAAAATGGCGCAATGGGTTTTTTTTGTCTATGGTTTTTGTTTTTATTATTTTCCCCTTCCCCGGTAATTCCCCGTTCTTATCTTATTCTTCTGGTAATGAATGAATTATAAATTAATTGTTTTTTTAATTTTCACAGAAAAATAAACCCAGCAATCAATGCCCGAACACCTGTCCACCGCGCTCCTGCCCCAAATCCGATGAAGGCTATTCCCTGTGCTGGAGCAATGAAGATTGTCAAAAAGGTACGGACATAATTAATTTTGTTTTCATATAATTATTAATGTAGTAATTTAATTTTATGTTTTTTTTAGGATAATTTGATGTTTTTTAGAATAATTTTGATGTTTTTTAGATTAATTTCATGTTTTTTTTAGAATAATTGAATGTTTTTTAAACTGTTTGAAAATTATTAAATGAAAGCGGAAAGATTTTTATACATCGCCGGGGAAGTATCAAAAAGTACCAAATTTAAGTGTTGATGGGATGGATAATTTTGGTACTTTGGGACCCTTCGCGGATAAAATGTAAATTATTACCACAGAAAAGTAATAAATTTCCTGCTATAGCCAGCTTATAGCCAGGAAGTTTTTAAATTTTTGCGAAGAAATGAATGCGGAATAAATTGAAGGCATGCAGTATCGTCATTTGTGGCTGTGCCCTAACTAATAAATGAATTAATAAATAAATTTCCCCCGCTCACGATCAGAATATGTCCTTCTGGCTTCTGGGCATTATTATTATTATTATTATTGTTTTTTTTGTTAAGCATTATGATTATGTTTTATTATTTATTTGTCCCTTTTTGTCAAATGACACGACGGGCCTGATGTCAAAATAAAAAATTTATGGCGGCCGGCCGGAAATGATGATAATGGAATTTGTTATAATTCACAATGATTTTTTGCACTTTTTTGTCATGTGTCAAGAACGCTATATATGGTCACTTTTGTTATTTATTTATGTTTTAATAATTTAGGAATTAAATACAATTTTGTACAGAAAACATCCTGAACATCATGTTCATAATGTACTTTTCAAAAGTCTTTATATAAGGATTTTAGAATCCCAAGGAGTTTTAGGCAAATACAAAAATAGAGCTGTCAAACAAATTTATACAAAAATTCATACAAAAGTTGATACAACAATTGATACAAAAAATGATACAAAAATTGATACAAAAATTGATACAAAAATTGATACAAAAATTGATACAAAATTCGATACAAAAATTGATACAAAA
>JAQGAK010004810.1:0-11368 GCA_034696945.1 Lipothrix lubbocki
ATATCTAAATACAATTGCTTTCAATGAAGTAATTAATTATTCTGGCAAAATTGTATGTAAAACAACAATTTTTACAACAAATAAAATAAAAATTAAATAATTAATAACAAATTATAGCACCATTGCTTCATATTTTACAAATTCCCCTTTCGCAGCGAATTGAAGGCCTGCAGACTTGTCATTTGCTGGAGGGAAAAAATCCTTCAGAAATCCGAGATGCCTCGTTCAGCTGGAATTGCAAAAAAATAAATAAATATTTAAATTTCAAATAATATTTTGAAAATATTTAAATAATTATTAAATAAAATTAATTAATATATTGTTTACACATTTACACTAAATTAATTACGCACACACACTTATTCTTTGGATACAAATTTTTATTTTGTAAAAAATTGTATTTTTTTTTATTTTGTATTTTTATTAATAAACTGCCACCGATTTTAGACGAAATTTGTGGGAAAAGCAAAGAAAAGAATAGAAAAAATGCCCATACAAATACAGAAGTCGACCCCCACGAGCGTGTCAAATGGAGAAGAAAATAATAAATTATATATTTTTTCAGATGGGAATACAAATAAATTTCCTAAAAAAGAGGTCATCGTATCTCATCTCATCCTCCATCATTTTCCTTGCTCTTTTTTAAAAAAAAATAAATATTGAGTCTGATTCTGAGAAATTTAAAACAAAATTATTTTTAAAAACTAATTATTACGATATTATTTAATAAATATAATAACTCACAAATATTTAAATTTAAATCCGTTTTCTCGGCGTATTTTTACATCTCCCTTGGAATTTACTTACTTTGAATATGTTTAATGAAATAAAAAAAAATTGTAACAATATTTATTCCTTAAAACTAATAATAATTTTGTATTTCTTTGCTTTCCCGACAAATTTTAAGGAAACACCACTATAATTCATTATGTATCTAAAATTTATTGTTGGATTATTCTGATTTTAGACGCCATGCTTCATTTTTCAATATATTCAATAAATTCAATATTCCGGAAAGAAAATTGGATCTATTTTTTGTATCTTCCAAGATTAAAATTCAAAAATATTAAATTTTTACGAAAATTAATAAAATAAAAAATAAACAATAATTTAATAATTAACCAATTAATTTGTAAATATTACAATTTAATATTTAATTTGCGATCAATTTAGGAATTTAATATTCAATTTTAAATTATTTTGATAATTAAATATTCAACAATTAATTTAATAATTTAATATTCACAACCCTTAAATAAATAAGGATTGTTGTTAGAATTTACGGACAACGTCGAATATTACGGCAGGCATTAAAAATTTAATTTCGAATATAGAAACTACAAAAAAACTATGGACATTCCTTAAGGTCAAACATCTAAAAATTTCCGGTTAATTAGGTAACAATAATAATAATTAATAATAATGGTGACAGTCAGCAACAATACTATTACATTTAATAATTATTACAACAGAACATTCGATCCAATAAAAAAGTGGCGAGCGAAAGAAATAAATTAAAAGATGATGAGATGAGATTATTACATATGGAAATATACCTGTTTGTTTGGGGATAAATTAAGTCAGTACAAGAACAACAAGTAGTAGTAGAAGAAGTAGAAGAAGTAGAAGAAGAAGAATGAGGAAGATATGACGAAGCAACAGTAATATATATTTCTTCCTTTTCCAGAATTCCAAAACTTTTGGATATGGATTGAGGGGAGGGAATTGGTTCAATTTTAGCAGATTTGTCGTTTCCCGCCAAGAAGAAAAAAAACATATTGGGAATATTTCGAGACGAATTCCACAAGGGAGCGGGGTATTGTGTGTTAATAATAATTAATACAATTAATAATAAATACGATCATTATTAAATTACAATTACGTCGCCGTCGTCATGGCAACCAACATCAAAGTCACAATAATTATTAGAGAGCAAAAAATCCCTCGCAATGTAATTATTATTAAAAATTAAAATTAAATATTTACATCGGACGAATCACAAAAAAGGTGGACGATGCAGTCTGGCTGACATCGCTCTCAATGAAATATAAGTACAATAAAGAAACTTTACAACTAAATTAATTATTATTAAATTATTTAAATTAATTAATTTTACTCAAATAAATTAATTACTCGAGATATATCGTCAACAATTAAGCCCCAAAAACACATGTGTGTTTGGGACTATAATAGTAAATTACCGTTAACAATATTTGTAGAAATTATGCTTCATTACAAGTGAAAAAAATAACAACAATATTTTCCAATTCATTCCAAACATATCATTCTGATCAAACTTTCGATGAAGTTTTACTAGGTTTGGGAACGCGAGGATCTCGATTCAAAATCGTTTTCTTCTTCCGTAAAGGAACTTCTAAGTATTCTTGCTTCGAAGTGTCTTCCTTATTCCTTGAAATCCCACAAAAATTTTTATCAGAACCCTCATCCGATTTTTTCCCTTGCATAATCGGCTTTGAATTTTGCATCGACTTCGAATTTTGCATCGGTGTTGATTTTGAATTCTTCATCGAATCTTCCATCGACTGCTTCAGTCTACTTTCAAAGGTACTGGAGTCCGTGGGAGTTGACGGGACGACGGGGAAATCAAAATCATCCTCGCAGCACTCAAAAGTGTCGTAGAACTCCTCGCCGAATTTCTGCTGTAAAAGTTTGAAGATCTTCGATGGGAAATTCGCTCCTTTCCGAACCTTCGAAGATGAGAGTCCATTGATGATTTCGACGAGTAATTGGTCTCGAGCGATCGGGGAGCTCGGAGAGAGAACTCCGGAGGAGGAAGAATTGCTATCCATGGAGATGCTGGAAGTTAAATTGTTCTTCAATTCCCCAATGCGCTTTTCCGGTTCGGATGTCATAACTTTATTATTATTCCGTCTATTATTTAATTTCCGAGCTTCTTGCTCATTCTTCTTTTCGATCGCCGCCTCCACTTGCTCCAGATTCTCATAATCAATTTCCTCCGGAATGGTCTCCTCCTGCTCGCCAGTATTCACACTTTCTTCCTGCAGGAGTTGGAAAAGGCGGGAGTGGGTTTTGGCGCGCTGGTAGCGCATGCTCTTTTTCTCCGAGGAGAAATTCCGGAGGACGACGCCGCTCGTATCGACTTTGTCGTAGGATTCCAGCTCCTCCGCGGCGGACGAGGTTTCGATTAAGGATTGAGTTTTGAGGGACCGGGCGTTTCGATTCAAGCTTGTGGGTTTGTTGTTATTCCGAGTGATGACGACGGGTTCGACATCGGGGTCCGTATCCACATCGGATATTTGGCGGCTGATGTCTGACATCACTCCGGAATCATCCTCGCTTCCTAAACTGAGACTCTCTTGGAGGAATCTTTCTATGCGCCAGAGCAAATCTTCCGCTTTGGACATTTTGTCTGGTTGGAATTCGGATGATTCCTGTGCTTTTCCATCGATTCTATCTTTCGCATCGCTGGTCCTCTCTTTCGCATCGCTGATTTTTCCTTTCGCATCGCTGAACCTTTCTTTTGCATCGCCGATTCTTTCTTTCGCATCGCTGATTCTTCCTCTCGCATCGCTGATTCTTTCTTTTGCATCGCTGATTCTTCCTTTTGCATCGCTGGTCCTCTCTTTCGCATCGCTGATCCTCTCTCTCGCATCGATCTTCTTACTTTCGAATATACTTTCCTTCTTTTTATTCTCAATCTTTTTATGATTATTATCCTTATCAAAGCCATTTTGTACAACGGTGAACACGCTCTGAACATTATTTTTCTCATTAATAATATTATTATTATTAGCCTTCTGACCATTTAAATCAAAATTCAAAGAACGTGGCCGGACCCTGAAATTCTCGCGCGTTTCCTTAATTTCCACATTTCTCTCATTTATTTCCTTCTTCGTGAGCGAAGTGGTGCGCTTTAATTCAAATTGATCCTCCTTATGCTTCATTTCACAATCAGTGGATTCATCGGAATTATCGTCGGACGCGGCCATTGGGATTTTGCCGATTGAGTGGCGATGGGATTTGATTGTGTGTTCCTTAGTATTGCTGCTTCGAATGGTCGTGCTGAAATCGCAATCGTCAAGTTTCCGATTACTGAAAATCGTGTCCATTTTGCACGTCGAGGATTTTTCTTTATTTCGCATCCTCACTTGCTCAATCACTTGATCTCCATTGGTGTATTTTGTTTTATTTTCCTTTGTCTTCCGCTCGGTTGAGGATTCCCTGAATTTAAATTTCGTCTTGTCCGGTGAGGATTCGATCTCTTCAGTCTTTGAGGATTCCTTGTGCTTCGATTTGGATTCTTCGGAATCAATTTTCTCCGATTTTGACTTGGATTTGACGTCCTTAAAATCTTTTTTATAGTCACTTTCCTTATTTTCCTTCTTGGCGATAGGAATTTGTTTAGACTCTGATGCATCGATTTTGTCGTCTTCATCCTCATCGTTCATGTCCCAACTGAATTGTCGACTGAAGGTTTTGGTTCCAAAAGTACGACCGCGATCCCAGAAGTTTGAAGATTCTTCTGTGGATTTGTTTCCTAGTTCGTCCCAGAAATCCTTCTCGCGGCCCTCATCGTTGTTGTTCTTCTTCTTGAAATCGTGTTTCTCCTCCGGCTTCAGAACTTTCCAGAAGTCATCGTCCTCCGCCTCCCCGTGCTTTCCCCGAGTTCGAGGCTCATCCTCCTTTTTGAGTTCGCCCCAGAAATCCACATCGTCAGTACTTTCAGGCTTGGTTTCGCTTGGGATTTCCTCGATGACATCGATTTCCAAATCGTCGCCATATTCCGAATCGTCCTCCTTCTTCCCGCAACTCTTCGATGTCGAGCGGGATAAGGAGATTGTGAAGGAGACTACGGGCTCATCGTCGTTCTCGCTCTCGATTATGCAGTTCTCGATAATGGAAAACTCATTTTCAGTTTGTGCATCGTCGATTTGACCAGCTCCTACTTCGTCACAGGAATATTCTTCGCTTTGGCTTAATTCCTCTATTTCGTGATTGCCGCCCTTGTAGGAATATTTTTCCACTGGAGTTTTTATTTCGGCATCGAATCTCTCGCGAGAATTATATTCTGCATCGAATCTCTCTCGAGAATTATAATCGGCATCGAATTTCCTCGGGGAATTTGTTTCTGCATCGAAATTCCCACGAGAATTAGATTCTGCATCGAATCTCTCGTGATAATTAGATTCTGCATTGAATCTCCCGTGAGAATTTAATTCCGCATCGAATTTCCTGTGAATTTTTTCCGATGCAAATTTATCGTGAATCCCTACATCGTCATCATCTTCAACCTTCCTGGACTTCCCCACCAAAACGAGCGGCACGTCCCGAAAACTTTGAGATTTACTAAAAGACAATTTTAGCGGGAGCTGAACGGTGACGGCGGGCAGCAATGGATCGTCATCATTTTCATCCTCCGCATCGCTCGACGAAGCCTCATCGGCATGCGATTCCCCGCCAGTCGTCGCTCCCCAGTCAATGTGTCCATCGCTTTTATTCTCAATCACGCTCACGCTAGAATTCTCATCGTTGGATTCCTCATCATCTTCCGACAGATCCTCGACAGTATCTTGGAAGTCTTCCTGAAACGAGTCTTCTTCTTCCAGAGTGGGGAAAGTATTTCGAGATCTCTCAGTCATTTCATCAATGGTGCTGAGGCGTGTCGGAGGACGAGCGGGGAAATCGAAGGAATTGTTCGAGTCCGGCGTGGGCTCTTCGGACGAATAGCATTCTTCGATGGTCACCCCTGGACTAAATGCAATTTCATTGACAAGTGTCGGCGCATCTTCTTCCACATCCGTCGTATCGGGCTCCTCGATGAAGCCCACGTTATGGGAGCTCTTCGAGCTCCTTCTGGAACTTGGCTCATCGTCCGTTTCCTCAACAACTTGGGGCGAGGCTCTGGTAGCGAAGCTGTAAGGCTTGAAAATATCATCCGCATCGCTATCAATCGGTAAATCTTCATCTTCAATCTTCTGCTGCTGCTGGGGCTTGTCATCGGAACAGTCAAAATAATTATCCTCGCGATCGCTAAACAATTCACTACTACTACGGGAACAAAAGCTACTCGAGCTGAGGGTTGTGGGCAGGACAGTCTCTCTTGTGTCACATTTTCGTATCACGCTTCCTAATCGAAAACTATTGGCTTCATTAATTTTTCTCGTTTCAGACTCTTCATTACTATTTTCTAGATTAACAGACTTTTCGAATTCTTTCGTATCACAGTCACTCCGGGTTGATTTATAAGCTTTCTCTTCTTCTTTGGCCTTCTTTGCATCGGATTTTGCATCGAATTTTGTATCAGATCTTGCATCGAATTTTGTATCAGATCTTGTATCGAATTTTGTATCAGATTTTGTATCGAATTTTGTATCAGATCTTGTATCGAATTTTGTATCAGATTTTGTATCAGACCTTGTATCAGACCTTGTATCGAATTTTGTATCGAATCTTGAATCCGATTTTGCAGTGAATTTTGCATCGGAACTTGAATTTGTGGTAAATTTAGCATTGGGTTTACCATGAATTTCCGATGTAGCCACTCCATATCCATTAACTTTCTCAAAAGCCCTTGAATTTTCCTGAGATTTAATATTTTCTTTATTTCCTAATTTTGATTTACTAATAAAATCCTCATTTAATACCGATTTCCCCGCCTTTTCAAGGTCATCCCTGGAATTGAAGCCGCTCCTGAGGTCATTTATGTCAGTCCTATACTTCCCTGCAGCACTTTCCAATTGTTGATTGGTGCTCTCAAACAAAGACTTCTCAACTGGTGCGTCGATCCTTGAGCGTTCATTTGCTTTGTGATCTAGTCTTGATACTCCTTCCCCTGCAAGTTCAAACCTATTTTCGTTTCGCTTGCTCTTGGCCCGAATTTCTTCGAGGAGTTTCTCCCGCATGCTCGTCATGTCTTGTTGCTGCTGGCCGTTGCTCGTAAACTTGTTGAAATTGGTTTCTGGCATTGGTTTTGGCATTTTCGGAGCTACCGGCACATTCTTCGGCGATGCGTGTTGATTGAAGCCATTGGTGTTCCTAGAAGAAAGGCTTTCCACTTTCGGGGAAGATTCGCGATAATTGTCTTTGATCTCGCTATTTAACATCGTTGATCGATCAAAACTATTTCGATTTACAGATGTAGAATTGCCAAAGTTGGTTTTATTTTCTGATTTTACTTGCTCAGCGCTGCTGTCGTAAGTTGAATTGCGGGGGCTGAAACTGTTTCGATTAGGCGATGCGCGAGGATCGAAACCGTTGGTAGTCAACGGCGAAGCGCGCTGATCAGATTTGCTGCTGATATTCGGCGATGCGCGTTGATCAAAACCATTGCTGCTAATATTCGGCGATGCGCGACGGTCAAAACCATTGCTAGTGGTAACCGGCGATGCGCGTTGATCAAAACCATTGCTGGTGGTAACCGGGGATGCGCGACGATCAAAACCACTGTTATTATTTGGCGCCGCGCGCTGTTCAACGTTATTGCCTCTTACTGGCGATGCCCGTTGCTCGGCAGAATTGGCATTTTTCATCGATGCAGGAGGGTTGCCATAGTAACCACCGCCAGTACTCATCGACGGACTGGTGAATCTTTGCGGGGACGATCGATGATGATCGGATGTTCCGCTATCCATGGATGCGCGGCGCTCTAAATACCCGCTGTCCAAATGCTTCTCACTGTACCGGTGGCCGCTCATTTGCATCGGGTCCGGAGATTTATTGACGATGATCCTAGGAACGGATCCCTGGCGCTCAGTACTGCGCGCGGATCCCAGAAATTCCTGAGAATCCCCGAATTTGTAGCTGCTAATGTTTCTCGCGACGCTCTGAAGCGTTTCTTCCGTGTCTTCCGACTGGGATTGATAATTCCGGTCGCTCTGCTCCGAATCGGATTTTGCGGAATAAGAATCTGATTTTGCAGAATGAGTAGAATCGGGATTGGCAGAGTAAATGGAGTCAGTTGTGGATTGAGGGTTGGGGGTGGCGCTCCGACTTCCGGCGTAATCATAGCCGTTCCAGCCCATGGGGTAGCCATAATTGTAGTACCACCAGTAGTACCATTGCATGTAAGCGTAGGGGTCATAGGGGTCAAAGTTCTCCGGCCAGGGAGAATAACTTCGGTTGCCAGGGTTACCGCTGGTGCTGTTACTGTTGCCGTTGCTGGGAGTTGCGTAGTCTTCCGTTTCACTCTCGCTTCCCGTGTAGTAATTATTACTATTACTATTATTACTGTTATTATAATTATTAGTGCAATTACAGCTACAGGTACATTTAGCGGGGCGGGGGGTGGGGCTGGGGGAAACGGTTCTGCTCCGAACAAAAGTCGGTTTTGGCGGGATGGAGGAGCTGGTCGTCTGACCAGAGGAGGTTGGGGTGGGGGTGGAACTCAGGGAACGACAAGGGGGTCGTGGGGGTCGCGAGGCTAATTTCTTTCTTAGCTTCAATCGGTTTGTCTGATCAGCATCGGCAGCTGATTCTGAGGCGTCTACAAAGTAGAACAGTAAATGAACAAATCAATATTTAAGGAATACAAAATTTAATCAAAAATACGGAATTTAATCGAAAATACAAAATCCCCGTTCAAAACGCTAATATAACTATCTCCACAGTTGCTAAAAAGCAATAAGAATCGGAACTACAAGAAATTTCACAAATATTCCAATGCAAAACATGCTATCTCGTTTAAAAGCATGGCCCATTTGTTTACATTGTCATCATCAGTATTAAGCGCTTATACGGGAAGCAAAATCCGCTGTTGCTATGGAAACTCCTGCTAATAAGTCATGCATGTCGTAGATATGGAAAATATTCCAGCAGTTTCTACCGCGATATGTGCGATTGCAATGGTAAATAAACGGGAGAGTCGCTTTTGCAATTCAAACTTTAAAAAATATATTCGGACGCTGTAGTCATTCTTATTGCATATTTTAGCAATATTGTGAAGAGAGTTTCTTAATTATTTATAAAAAAATATATATTATACAAATGATTATTATTATTAATTACATACATATGTATGTATACCACAAGCAAAAAACTTATATGTAAAAACTTGCCCGAAGGTTCATCATTAATCGGCGTATTCCTGAGCAATTTCATGTTGCGGATGCTCCCGCTGACGTAATCCTGGCTGTCCATGGCGTCCGCCCCGAAATTCTCCGGCAGAGGCGACTGTCGCACCGGTCCGGTCGCCATCCTTCCGGATGTATTATTGCCAGAGTAATTGCCCGCTTGTGTTGGATAATCTGTGAAAAAATTTTTTTAATAGAATAATATTTTAATTAATTAATCTGAACATTCAATTTATTAATTTGTTTAATCTTCTATACGAATTTTTAAAAAAAAGTCAAAATTTCAAAAAATATGCAAATTTTCAAAAAAAATATGCAAATTTTCAAAAAATGTAGAAATTTTCAAAAAATGTAGAAATTTTCAAAAATGTAGAAATTTTCAAAAAATGTAGAAATTTTTAAAAAATATACAAATTTTAAAGATATTTAATAATTTAAAAAAAAAGGGTCCAAATTTACAAAAATGCCCACAATATTTAAAAAATTGGCGCCAATTTAAAAAAAATTTGAAAACAACAAAAAATGTCCTACTAAAATTATAATCCTGAGGACAGGGCCGCTGGGCAGAGGGCAAATTGAGAGAAGGCGACGACCGGAAAGCTCGTGGCGTCGGACTCTGGACACCGGATGACGCAGGCTCTATCGGAGAGAATGACGTTCCTTCCGGGGCTAAAAACCGAGGGAAATTCAAAACCAAATAATCCATTAGGAAAGCAAGAATAAGAAACGTTGAACTTTAAAAATACTTTTGGTTTCAAATCTCTGGAAAATTTCGAGTTACTATACATACGTATGTACATTAGATATATGTAGATACATACACAACATTTACATGGAGAAATAATTGTAATTTCACGGGTTGACAGAGACAAATTTGCTCCAAGAAGACTGAAGAATGAACTCTTTTGGCAAGAACACATTGTGAAGGATATAAAAATACAAAAATAAATAAATACAAAATCTCAAAGCTTTTGACCGCTCACGTATGGATGAACAACAATTAAGTTGGGAGAGGAAGGACCGGGAAGTTGAGGAAGTGTCTGCCAAAATCTTTTCTTCACACACACACAGAGACACAGACACTTACAAACGTTCAGACACAAGTTCACACAGAATTTAAATGGGGAAAATGACTTGACGACGGGGGAAATTTCTCCTCACACACATTACGCAAGGCTTAATTAGGCTCTTGTAGCGTTATTCCACATATCGTCGGCGAAGTATCAAAAGGTACCAAATTTCTGTGTTGAAGGTATAGAAATTGGTACTTTGGGATTCTTCCCCGACGGTATGTACGTGATTGGGATTAGGTGGGAAATTTTTGCGATAGGGAAAAAAAGATACTTTTTTTTCTTATAAGATACGTTTTTTCTTGTTATAAGAAAAACGTTTTTTTTTTTTAAATTTATGGATGTTTGCACAAGTAATTATATTGCACACATATGGGAATCTCGCCAGATGGAAAGGATTTTAAATTTGCTTAAAATAAAAGAAAATCTTGCACTACCATGCCCCGTAACATTTCCTATGGGAATAAACATATTAAAGGATATTACATATTGAAACATATGTGTGCAAATTTTACACTTGTTTTCTATTCTTTTTTTTCTCTCTGAAAAATATTCAATAATAATAATTTTTTTTCCTGTATATTTTCTTATTTTCTTTGTCATCCCTTCCTTTTTTTGTTATTTCCTGGTTCAAATCCAACAGCTGATCCCACCATTTATACTGTTTTGTTATACAAAAATACATTTTTTCAGTGTCTAAAACATTGCACTTTTTACTATTTCACACACAAGGTAAATTTTGTTTCGTTTTATTTTTAAAAATGAAAATCTAAAATTAGAAGACATTTGTTTATATGGATATCTTTAACCTTTTCCTCAAATTTACAGATTTTACAGATGCACTTGTTATTTTCAATGTTTTTACAGTTGAAAATAATTTTTGGTAAATAAATAAATAAAAATAACCTGAGTTGTTAATTTTGAATTTAAGTTTTTTGTGGGGATTATTTTGTTTGTTAAATAGAATGGAGGAAAAGTGGGAAATGTGTAATGGGGAATATTTTTCATAAATAATGTTTAAATATAGAAAATATTTATTTATTCAAATTTTGTACACAAAATCTTTTTGCTTACCATCCTGAGAAATCTTCTGAATTACTCTGAAGGACTTGGACTGCGGAGGCTCATATCCATAAGAATTATCTTCGGGGGATCTACTTTTTCACAAATAAAACACAATGATAAATGTTGACAGAAATTTAAATTTGCGGGAATGTTTATTTATCTTGTGTTTGGTAATGTACATAA
>JAQGAK010004811.1:0-11364 GCA_034696945.1 Lipothrix lubbocki
GAAGGTTTTTCAGGATGGGAGGAATGTTGGCCAAAATCGGGAAGTTGAAAATTTGTTGAGCTTTTTTTTGTAGGGAAGGTTTTTCAGGATTTCAGGATGGGAGGCAGGTTGGTGAAAATCGGAAAGGTCAAAATTTGTTGACCTTTTTTTTGTAGGGAAGGTTTTTAGGATGGGAGGCCGGTTGGCCAGAATCGGGAAGGTCAAGGCTAGGATAAGGGGAAGAATGGTGCTGGGGAAACGGGAAGGAAAAGTTTGGATGGAGGGAAGCTTGGCACTTTTTCCACGCCCGGCCAAAACAATTATAAAATTGAAAAACTGTAAATAAAAGGCGCGAAAATTCTGCGAAAATTCTTGCGAAAAACGCAAAACATTCAATGCATTTGTAAAAAAAACATTTAGGCTAAAAAACGCGAAATGGTTTCAGCTCTGCTGATAATTAAAACTTTTCTGCTCATTTACGACCAGCTCGTAGAGGTGTGTACGCTGTATACTTTTCAGGGGAAAAAAATACTGTATGTAAATTCCAATGTATGAATAGACATCAGAAAATCGCTTAAAAAGTTTATGTACGGACGCAGGTATTACCTTCTAGATCTAGAGGCCGATTAGCAAAGCGCTCTATGTACAACCGAAAAACATTTGGGCGTAGCCTATTTATTAATGTATTTTTACTTATCGTCTTCCCATTTGAAGACACTCGTCAAATAACCATAGAAATATTTTTTAAACAACATATAAATGAGCACACAATGTACAAAAAGGAGTTGTACACAAAGCACATATAGTCATATTTGTTGAATACGCATTCAAATTTTAAGTTCCATTTTAATTTCTCATTATATGGGTCACAGGTATAGAGATGTTATGAATAATTTTACATTACACTTTTAATATTCTAGTCTTCCTAGTTTTCAAAACTATTTTAATCTAATGCACTTATCTTTAGCATTGTTTTAAACGATTAACTTCTGTCGTCATTGCTAGCAATACAATTCGATTCAACAGTATGTGTTAAATCTGAGAGGAACGGAAAAAGTTGAATTCCCATTCTTAGTTACCCAAGCCTAAATGCAGTTCTGGAATGTAGATATGTCTATAAATAACGAGAGCACGCTCAGATTTCCTTCCACCCAACTTCTCTCGTTCGTCTCAGGAAACGCTTGTCATTTATACTTTATTTCAACGTTAACTCGCTATGTACATTTCAATTTTGTGCTTATCGCTCGGAGTTTGTGACAGTGCAAGCAAAAAGTAAAGTATGTAATGCAGAAGACATGTGTAAATTTCTTCTGTACTCATACTCGAGTTCCAATTCTAAACTTAGAGTGTGGAATCAGCTTTCTATTCCCCTCTTTCCGGCTTTTTATCGTCTTCGCCTGTGCATATAATTATACAAGTTTTAGTCCATACATTTGTTATGTGTCTGTCATGTCCATCATGTACCCGTTTGGACTAATATATTAAATTGCGAGAGCTCTGATCCTAATCACTTCATTTCTTGACTAGCTTATTACATTTTTGTTGTTCTAAACTTGTACTCAAGTATTACATTTTCGTTGTTTCCAATTTGTACTCAAGTATTAAATTTTGTATTATATTATTAAATTTCCTGCTGATATATTAGTTTTTGTTCAAATTTACTATATTTGATGGCAATTTATTGAATAAATGAGACCAATTTATTACATTTTCAGACTGGTTCAAATAATTTGATGTTAATTCAAATAATATGTAGCGCTAATCCAAATAATACGATGCTAATCTGAATAATGTGATGTTAATTCAAATAATATGATGCTAATCTAAAAAATGTGATACTGATAGTCTAAATAACTTGATGCTATTCTAAATAATGTAATGCCAAATTAAATAACATATTGCTAATCCAATTGATGTGATGGTAATTTCAGTAATTTAATTCTAATTCAAATAAGATGCTGCAGAAAATTTATTTTTTGTTGAGTTAAACAAAATCCTAAATGCAATACAATATATTTGACATTAACATAGAGCCTTAAATTTACTGGCAAATATAAATGGTGCATTCTTGGGTATTTATAAAGCATGTTTAATTAAATCGAATACATAAACCAATCTACTGCAATCCGATTCTACTGCAAAATTGAAGCTACAAACGTTTAAAATCAATAAGTTGGAATGTTATATTTGCTAAATAACATACAGTATAACATCTACTGCAAAACAATATTTCACTAAATAACATCATATTACATTTTAGTTCTGGCTTGTAGCAAATACATTAAATATTGGTTTATAATATTATTTTATTGTATTTTGTATTAATAAATATAATCTACTAATTTAATCGTTTATTATTGCAGACACTATTTCAATTTTGTTTTTCAATATTTAATAATATTTGATGTTCCTAAATATTAAAGTCCTAATTGAATACGTTTAGTGAATACTGTTTGCGTCGTAGCAAAAGGCTACAAGGGACAATTTCTCCACCGACTGTTAGATAGACAATTTATATTATCATAGTTTGTCACTAGTTTCAAAGCCCGTTAAAGACAGGCTATATTAAATTAAAAACGTACAATATTATGTGATTGGATCATATGCCATCGTTTAGGCATTTTTTAAAGTAAAGCTATTTGTATATATTTACTGCAACAATAAACAGGTGTGGGTATTTATTGTTCTCGAAAGCGTGCCTGCCCAGTTTACTCGGACTTTCAGGGCAGATACATAAGAATCCACAACATCTTTGAATTTGACAGTGCTAATATGTAATTAAAGGTGTACTTAGAATCGCCTTATGTTTGCTAAATAAACTATTTATCATTACTTAAGGTGTCACTTAGACTATCCACCTTCATTTTGAGTGCAATTATCTCCGACAATTCAAACAAAGAAATTGATCAAATCAACTTATTCCTTTTAAAAATACTTGGATGTCAACTTCAAAACGTTTTAAATTATTATTTGGAGTTATACACTTTGTAGCATTATGTAGTTGGATAACCCATCTTGCATTAAAACAAATGGAAATAAATCATTTCTCAAGTATATCGATATATAGTAGTAGTATAGTATAGTATCGACTTTTATTGTGTTTTAAGGCTTTACCTATACACATCGCAAATTCAATGCATTACAATATTCTCAATTATGTGAATACAAGTGGGCATGCTATTTAGCCGCGGTATCCCAACGCGATCATGTGATTTTTATAGAATACACACTCAGAAATACTGCTACTTATATACTCATTGGGAAAGCACATGGCCGCAGCTTAGATTTGGGTAAACCGGCCCTAATACACAAATACTGATTAACAAAGCATGAATTCTTTACAGCTATAGTTGAGAGGGAGAAGCTTCTGAGTAAATATACCGGCACTCGTCGGTCGAGGAGGTAGAGGTGAATGAGGAGATCTTAGCATCCTCGGGGTTAAATTTGCTATTAGTTTATTATATTTGCTCCTAATTTATTGAATTTGCTGTGAATTTATTAAATTTGCTGTGAATTTATTCAATTTGCTGTGAATTTATTAAATTTGCTGTGAATTTATTCAATTTGCTGTGAATTTATTAAATTTGCTGTGAATTATTTAATTTGCTGTAAATGTATAAAATTTGTTGTTAATTATTTAATTTGCTGTAAGTTTATTAAATTTGCTGTGAATTATTTAATTTGCTGTAAATTTATAAAATTTGTTGTTAATTATTTAATTTGCTGTAAATTTATTAAATTTGTTGTTAATTTATTTAATTTGCTGGTAATTTATTGAATTTGCTAGTAATTTATTAAATTTGCTGGTAATTTATTAAATTTGCTAGTAATTTATTTAATTTGCTTGTAATTTTTTGATTTGCTGGTAATTTATTTAATTTTCTGGTAATTTATTTAATTTGCTTGTAATTTTTTGATTTGCTGGTAATTTATTTTATTTTCTGGTAATTTATTAAATTTGCTGTGAATTTATTAAATTTGCTGTTCATTTATTGCAGGTTTTCTGTACCAAACGTTAAAATGGGTCAAGAAAGCTAATCGCCAAGAGAGGGCGGAATTTCTCTCGAAATTAATGCAAACGCTCACTGCGGATGAAATGGAAAGCATCCTGCTCAAAATCACTCAAAAACCCTCGAATTTAAGAAAGCGAGAGACCGTCTCACAATTTCCCGCCATCCAAGACACGACTTCCCCAATTAATTCACGTCCCTCCTCCGCGCTCATAAAAGCGCCCTCTGCATCGGAATATCTACCAGGACCACCATCCTTAAGCCAAAATGATTCCGCGTACTGCTGGAGCAATTATCGACATGAGGAAGTTGTAGCTTTGGATTGCGAAATGGTGCAAATCATTGACAATGGAAACAAGTCAATGGCAGCGGAAGTTGCAATTGTGGATTATACGGGTCAAGTTCTATACAACAAGAAGGTCAAGCACCTTCCGGGGACGTTTCGGGTCAATCGACATACTTTGGCTGTTAATGGTTAACTTTTTTACAAAATAATTCCAATAGAATAATTTTTTTAAATTAAAGAACATGTTTTTAAAAATTAAAAAAAATAAAAAAAAGTTAAAACAATTTTTAAAAAATAAAAATTTTTTTTTAATTGTAAAAAAATTGTTTTAGGATTTAAAAAAGCTGATCTGGTTGACGGCGAGGATTATGACAAGGTGCGGGAAAAAGCGAAGGAACTGCTTAAAAATAAATTGGTAATTTGTTGTGGCGGCCAAAATGATTTCAATTCCCTAGAGCTCCAAAACAATGAATTTGATTTCTTCGACCTACAAATGCACTTCTGTCGTCACAAATTCAGCTCAAATGGCAAACAGATCATAGAGCCGATTGGCCTGCGCTCATTGGTTCATCACTATTTCCGCACGGACATTCAAACTGGAATTCACTCCGCTGTCAAGGATGCGAGACATGTGATGAAAATATTCTTGGAGATCTACATCAAATTAAAGACTCTGAACTTGATGAGTCGACAAAATGAGGAGGATGACGAGGAGCTGAATGGGATTCCTGCTAGTAGAGCAGCCTGCGGCTAATTAATTTAAATAATTTCTTGAAACCCCAAAATTGATCATAAATAAGTCTTGCACACCAAAACCCAAAATTTTTAAATATTTCGTATCCATCCCTATATGTAATGCAATAAATTTCTGCCAATAATTTATTTTTATGATACCTGCTGATTATGTACGTTACTTCTGAATTGTCATTGGAATTTTTGCTTCTATTTTTAACAACCACCCATGTCTAACGCCCTAATCAAAACCTTTGGAATGTTATTGAAGTCACGCCTGTGATTAAATTGCTTTGTATTGTTTCTTTTGATTGGTCATACGTAAATATCTTCGTCATTAATTAAAAATGAAATAAAAAAAGAATAACTCGAAATCCTCCCTTTATAGATTGTTATTGTTTTGAAGCCATTTCGGAAAACAAAATATTGAACTATCTGTAACAACATAAAAACAATGAGCTTTGAAGGCGTTCCAGTGAAGGAAATGGAATCGTGAAATGTGACGGATCAATTCAATGGTTTGACGTCATGTGCTTCCATGTGGCAGTTTGAAACAAGTGCGCAATAAGAAATTGGACATTCCAATCGTTGATCCAAGGTCTTGTGATCAAACAATCCCAAAGACCTTTAATGAATGTTGATAACGGCTACCAGCTTAGCAATGGATGGAACCAAATAATTCTTAAACTAAAATTTCCCTTAATTTTTAATTTAAAAATGTTTTTCATATTTTCAAAAAATTGTTATTTGTAAAACTCGAGTATGTACTAATTTTGTCATTCCTGTTTTCGTCCCGAAGAGAATTACTGTTCCGTGCTTGACAATAATTAGGAATATTCGTTTCATACCCCGATTCAAAGGGGGAGTTGGGTAGAAAGGGGTCGGGGAAAGGGAACACAATTATGATTCATTACATTTATCGCGATTTTTCAACGGATTTATTTTGTCTGCACAAAAAACTACCAACACATGCTATGATATGCCTCACATTTCGAAGTATCTATTGAGTCAGGTTTTTTGAAGACGAAAAAAGGTAGCAATAGGGTTGTACCAAGAAGTCCTAAAATAAAAAGTTGATGATTTGTGAGAGATCCTAATTTACTCCTGTGTAGGCCATTTAGTGAGTTATATTTATTTCTAAATACATTATTGTAACTAGAACATTCATTTTCGAATTTTAAATGGAATCTTAGATTCCGCATTGACATAAAAATAACACATTCGATACATACGTACATTTTCTAATAAGCAATAATTACATCGATACCTAATTCATACGACGGACAAATGCATGTCACAAATGTCCCAGATGGGAATCTAATTAATCTCATATTATGACAAACTCTCCTAATGAAATATTCTCATACATGAACTCCAAAGTCTTAAATTTACTCACTGCTTTACTTTTTAAATCCATTTAAACTTCCCCCATTTCAGTACACATTTGGACGGTTAATATAAAATATAATTTACGTAATATTTATTATCAAGTGTTAAGAAGTATGACTATTTTATGGTTTGACTTTAGCCGAATATATGAACAATGAAAAAGTTTGATAATAAGTGAAAACTTACATTTAGGGGTACATTCCTAATACAAAAACAGCTTATAGGTTGCTATTTACTGCTAACAAGAACATATAAGGGAACGAAATTATTATGAAACCTCATACTCGTTCGTCATCTATTTCTTTAATTTCAATTTATTTAAATTTGCTTGAATTGTTCGGTTTGTAAGCAAGAATGACGCACATGATAATAAAATATGATAATTCAATTCATTTCTTTATTAACTTCTTATTTTTAAGTCAGTACAAAAAGGCTAATCTCCCCCCAGTAAGACCATAAATTAATAATAAAATTTAGTGTTATAACATTAATAACTATAATTGAGATTTACTAATAATAAATTGTATTGTAAAGAGCCAATATTATTTAACTTAATTATTATCGTCAGTAACTTCAGAGCTTGTCTGCAGAGGAATTCCGTTATTTTTTAATTAACTTCTGGAGGAAAAGTCTGATTGTGTAGTTCAAGGTACGTATTTTTTTAATTAATTGTTTAGTTACTAAATTATTAAACCCGAGAGTTCCTTCAATTCTTAATATTAAATCTTATATCTACTTTGTTTTTGATGATTTTCTTATTGTTTTAGTTTATTTTGAAAAGTTAATTTTATCTTAATTAATAATATGAACATATACATATGTACTAGTTTATAAGTGTACAATTTTTTCAGATATATACATGTTAATGCATATTAGGTACTATATTATATTACTTTTCAAATGATGACGTAGTAATTTTGGTAAGAATCAGATTTACACGTAAGTTTATAGTTATCATAATAATTTTGTTGTAATAGGTAGATTGTAATATAGTTGTGTTTGATTATTGTTTGTGATGCTGTACATATATAGTTATAGTGTCACAATATTAAACGTTTATTTTATTTGTATCTTTACAGGTTCGTCGTGGGGAAATTGATTTGGGCAAATGGGCTATAAGCACTGGTATCTCCCTTTCTGTTCCGACTCTTCTGATCGGAGTTTCAGTCTCTTCCGACCACGCATCAAGTAAATTCTGAAGACGCAACACTCTTTTAGAGGCAGTATGGCTTTCCATTCCAGTGTGAGTCATGTTTGACCCCTTTGCTTCACGAAAGTGAGATCTGACACTTTCTTCCAAGGTACGTGAATCTTACATAATGCTTAGGTTTTTTGAATAATTTCTGATTGAACAAATAAATATTTTATTTTAACTATATTCCAATTTAATTTTATTAATTTATTAATGTAATTAAAATTGACTCTGATTTCTATTTGTTTAGTAAATTATATTCTATTTT
The DNA here is from genome assembly GCA_034696945.1 of Lipothrix lubbocki. Lineage (NCBI taxonomy): Eukaryota > Metazoa > Arthropoda > Collembola > Symphypleona > Sminthuridae > Lipothrix > Lipothrix lubbocki. The sequence continues at coordinate 7,857 of JAQGAK010004811.1, forward strand.
TGCTTATTAAATAACTATAGATTTTAAAAAAGAGAAACTAATTTGTTTTTTCTGAAAAGTGCGAGATTAATTAAATCAACGAGCATTAAAGCTTTCTCCCTGATTTTTTGTCAGATCTAACTTGGTGTACTTGCCTCTACTTTTGTCTCCAAAAGCGTGCCCCCGAATTCATCATTACCGACAGGCGGTCGGAGGATTCTTGCCTTCCTCTCATCGGAGCGTTTCCGAGGATTATTCTATCAGGATTTGTAAGGCGACATTGAACTCAAAATAGTTTTGTGATTAGTGGTGCACGTACAATATTATATAATGATTTGTGTAATTCATATTTTAATTCTGTAATCATAATCGATTGCATGTTTTTTTTATATTAATTATTCTGTATTATACTATGTTAGAGAAAGAAATTAAATTTATTTCACTGATACCGCGTTGGTATTTGCCTTACAACACAGTACGTAATTCACTAATGTTGTACAATATTAAATCAATTTGATTAAACTATATAACTTTAACCATACAAATGATTATGAGCTATGATATTTGTATCTCTTAAAACAGAAATCACTATTTCATCAACCATTTTCTTATTAATATAAAAACTCCTTCTAAAAGCTTCAAAACATTCGCCTTAATACTAATTGTTAAATTAATTATTTTGAAGGAACTCTGATGTGTTTTTTTTACCTGAGGATTTTTTTTAGAGAGAGAAGATGAAGAAAGAGACAGAAGGGATCTCACCGTGATCTCTTATGGTTTATTTTGGAGACCACTCGGGATTGTGTCTGCTGCATGGCCTGTTTTATTGTGTAAGTTTTGATTTTTTGTTTAATATTTTTGTTAAATTAAAACATACTTTTGAACATAATTCAGATACTATTTTAAATGATACTGTTTGCAAATTTGGAAATTATTTTGTGATACCTTAACTCAAAAATAATGCAGGAACGGGCCTGAAATTTTAATAATGATATTCTGACGGTAATATTTATTTAAAAAAGTTACATACATATACTATTCAAAAAAAAGAATATAATGTTTTCTCCCTTAATTTCAGATTGATAATGAGCGGAATTAAATCAAACGGAAGTTCGAGCCTCTGTTGAACGTTATCCAATGGGGTCATTTTCGGATTTGGTTCATGATTGGTTGATTATTTTCAGGACATCTGACTTTAAAGTGTGAAGAATTCGTTTGAAGGTATGTCAATTGTATCTTTGAACGGTAATTATTTAAAAAATGAGTGGTGGAACATTATTATGGGATTAAAAGTGATCGTTCCAAACTCCTTAATAAATACGTTATTAATTTTGTATTTAGCTTACTCGTTATTAGGAACTCGTTTATATTAAGTATTGTTGTTGATATTTATTTTTCCGAAATAATTTGTTTTCAGAAACGACATCCTGAATAAATTAATCGACATTTATACCTTATATCAGGCTTGTCCACTAAATGGCCTGTGGTTGACCAGTGGACCTTCGAGTCATTGCAGGTGGCCATAGTTTAAGTTTACACTAGTTATGAGTTCACTTTGATTTACCTTTTTTCAATCCTTATTTTATGAAAGGTTCTGATGGGATATTCACTACAATTAGCTCGTTTCGTGCTTAAAATTCAAAATATGTTTTTAAAATGTATAATTTGATGTGTAAGTATATCCATATAATGCTGACTGGAATCACAGTACACTGTACTTCCACTATAATATCACACCACATAACAATATTGCTGTTAAATCCAGTGTAGAAGTAAAAATACCATTTGACTACTGTAGGAATATGCCCGGTTAATTTTAATTAAAATTTCGACTGACAATTTGCGAAGGCATTACAAAACAAATAACATATTTTAGCTAGAAATTTTTTTGTATTGACATTACAAATTATTAAATACAATAACATTGTTCGGATTGTGCGTTACGCAATAAACATTTCGAGAAAAAAACCAAGGAATTAACCGTATGGTCACCAATAACAGCACTTTATTTAGCATTCGTTAAAATTCAAACAATTTGCATTTTTTCTAAGCTGTTTAGTAACCTAAAACTTACAATTAGCCTAATTTTTCGATTTTATCAATGTAAATTCTGGTAACCCGAAAGAAGTTTTAGTCTTATAAGCTAGCTTGTGACACGGAATCAAGTGGGCAAGCCTGTAATATACAGATATACATATAAGCAAGGTTCACAATTTGAGCTGCTTTAAATGTTCCGTGACCTGTGACCTGATAATAAAACAGTGCAATTTTAAAAATTTCCTACTTCAATCTTCCAACGATTTTGTAAAACGAAGGTTTTCTGTATTTATATTTGATTGAAATCTGAGAATGTTTGCAAGTTTGACCGGGGTTAAATATTCGGTGACCCAGCGGTCAAGCGGTCATGATTGTCAGAAAACTTCACATTTAGTTTCGTACTCATTTTATAAAATAATAATTTTCTGTAAATTACACTGTAATCGGTCAAGGTTTGCAGTTTGACTTGTGCTAAATGTTTGGGGTCACACCGCTAAAGCAAGGGCAACTTAAATTTGCAATGGCGTCTACACATGAAAACCTTGAAATTGACACCAACATGCATATTTAAATTCAGTTAGGCTGTTTGGGTGGGGATAGTAAACGCAGATTGTACATACATGTACAAATTTTAATATAGTAAGGATTTAAAACTAAATTGCTCAATCTATGGAAAATTTCAAATGGTTTTAGTTAAAGTATTGAGTATGAAACACGAAGACGTGAAGGTCAAGTAGTTATGATTTCCCGAAACCTCCCCATATAACATCCTATCGATTTATTAAAAGGAAGATTTCCTGAAAACTTCATTGAAATTGGCCAAAATTAGCAGTTCGACACGGGTTAAATATCAACTGCCCGGGAGGGTAAACCATCTGAATTTTTGAAAAATGTCTAATTCAACCACATATTGTTTTTCTAAAAAATGGTTTCCCGAAAATTTTATTACAATCGGTAAAGAATTGCAGCTTGACCTGGGTTAATTGTCAACTGCTCGGGAGGTGAAACCACTTAATCGATTGTCATGAAACTTTTGGGTTCGCAAGTACATGTTATATCCTTTCATTTGACACCAACATTATCATAATCGAATAAGTTGTTTAGAGGGAGATACGGATGAAAGTTAGCGTTACAAACATTTAAACATTAATATAGTAAATTTATCAATCATTTTTTAATAATCAGAATATGTGGTTTAAATAATTCTAGTTTATTTTCCAAACTTTCGATCACAGAGCAGTTATCATCATCCGGGATGATGCAAGAATATAATATAGTAAGGAATATAGTAATGTATGCATAAGAACATAGTAAGAATAATTTTGAATAATGTATTTGTGTCGTGTGAATATTGGACATTCTTTTATTAAATAGAAATAAACAGAGATGTGTAAAATACTTGATTTTTAAAATCTAAATACCAAATACTTATTATTTTTTTCGTACCATAAGATACAAAATACCAAATAAGATACTTGAAAGTATTTTTTCC
>JAQGAK010004812.1:0-11363 GCA_034696945.1 Lipothrix lubbocki
AAAATTAATACAAAAATTAATACAAAAATTAATACAAAAATTAATACAAAAATTAATACAAAAATTAATACCAAAATAAATACCAAAATTAATACCAAAATAAATACCAAAATATATACGAAATTTGATACAAAAATTGATACAAAAATTGGTACAAAAATTTATACAAAAATTTATACAAAAATACATGCAAAAATTGATACAAAATAAATGAAGCTAAATACAAAAATCGATACAAAAACAAATAAATAGAAACTAAAAACATAAATTGATACAAAATCACATAAAAATTGATAAAAAAGTAAATACGAAAATTGATACAAAAATAAATACAAGAATTAATACAACATTGATACAAATATTGATGGAAACATTGATGGAAAAATTAATACAAAAATAAATACAACAATAATACAAAGTAAAACTCTAACTTACAGTGACGAGCAAGAAGCATAAAAATGAATTAGCATTCAAGTAGGAAGTTCACTCTAAAACCTGCAAAATTCAGTGAGCATGTGCAGAGCCGGTCCTCTACTGCCAATAATTATTTATTTTTGCCAATAAAATCCTCTGAAATATGAGTTGGAAATTGGGATGTGCGAGGAGAGGATGGGAATGGGAGAAAAAGGATTGGCTTTAAATATTTACTATGCATATATGGTATTTGGTTTTGTATATGGATTACGTTGTTGTGTGTGGAGTTGAAGAAAATAAAAAGTGTTAAGGAAGAAGGATGTGGCCTGCATCCCAAGTAGCTCATCTCACATCTTTTTCCTTTTCTTATTTCCCCTCATCCTCACACTTCTTCACAAAAGTGCCACAAAAATAATAATAATAATAATAATAAAAGGAGAGAAACTTTTCACAAATAATTGTTATTATTTTGTTGCCCCTCTCGTATGATTATTCTTGTTAAATCCTGGGTCCAATTTTTACGACTCCACTTGTTGCACCAGACCAGGAGCAGGAGCAGGAGCTGAAATGCTGTGGGGAGAAGTGAGACAGTTGGAGAGTCAGCACTGAAATGAAATAAAGGAATTTTAAATAAATGACACCTCCGTAGAACGCTAAAGTCCATATAAATAGCTGTAAAACAGTAAAGGACTAATTACTCACACAAATAAAATTCAAGGGGGAAACAGTAATCATAATTGCAGGGATTTTCGTACGGAGCAGATGAGGAAAGTGTCAAAATCTGTGAATAAAATAAAAGTTTGTGTATGCGAGCAGGGCTGGGAAATCCCGAGAAACGCGATCACGCATGAAGTATGTGAAATAAAGATTTCCCAGCATGTAGGGTGAATTATGGTTGTATTGGAGATCTAAAACATTAGAAAATAGAGAACAAATACAATTGAAAATCACAAAGCAAAATGTGAGAAAAATAGCGTGAAAATGATGAAAACTGCGCGAAATAATGAAATATTGCACAAAAATAGTAAAATGTTGCGCGAAATTACGAAATATCCCCCAAAATAATTAAATATTGCGCGATGTGCGAAATAGAAAAATATTGCGCGAAATAAGAAAATATTGCGCGAGATAAGAAAATATTGCGCGAAATAAGAAAATATTGCGCGAAATAAGAAAATATTGCGCGAAAGTGAGCGCAATTCCAGGCTCCAAACGGATTTGCTCATTTCCGTACAAACTATAAATTTTAGCAAGAAAATAAAATCTTGCTTAAATTCTTAACGCTGAAAACTGTACTGAAAATTGGAAAATCCTATAATAAACTCTGAAATTGTGGATGAAACGCGCAGATTGTAGACAAAATTAAGAGAAAATTGTGAAATTGTACATGAAAACCGGAAGTAATGGAAAAAATAATAGAAACAACAGTGCAAAAAGAGCTAAATTTTAATTTTAATAATAAAGCTTTTTGCGAAATTCTGAGGCGAAAAACGATAACTCTGGTCCCAGCCCTACAACATATGAGGATTGGGGATTGTGGACTATTTTACTTACCAAGGCAGCGGACGTATTTTCTTAAACAATCCTTCCATTAAATTCTCTGACTACATTTCGTCGACACAGGAAAGTCCCAAAGTACTAATTTCTATACCTTCCACACAAAAATTAGCACATTTTGATACCCTGTCGACGATATTACTAAAGATACAAAAGTACTAATTTCTATACCTCCAACACAAAAATTAGCCCTTTTCAATACTCTGCCGATGATAATAATAAATATCCCAAAGTACTATTTTCTATACCTTCCACACAAAAATTAGCACTTTTGGATACTTTACCAACCCATATGATGCTGAGATGCGGAGTATTAAAGTAAATTGTGTGCAAAATGGGAAAGTGAGAAAAAGTGCTGCTGCTGCTGGAGTGTGAGATAGAAAAGAATACAGAAGGAGCATAAATATAATATTTTTTTATTACCGTTGTCTCATTCTTTGTACGGAGAACAAGGGAGATTTACATATTATACGTGTGATCATGTGTGAGTAAATGTTGTTATAATAAATGGGCAATATGGATATTAAATGCGGAGCACGCAGGAAGGAGTTGAAGATTTAAGAGTTTCACAGAGGAAAGGAAAGGAAAGGGAAGACAAGATGCGAGGATGACAAACTCTGGGCCAGCACGCTATCCTTTATAATATATTATACATTATGTATATGTATCTCTTCCCTGATTTTGTCCTCCATTTCCCTAACAATAACCCACTTTTTACATGCATTTTTACCATATAACATGCTTAAGTATAGGAAATAATTTTATTTTTTCCTTATCCTTCTTTTTATTCAGCAGCCTCTTTTTTCCCTCAGTTTTTGACCGGAGATGAGAGGGAAGCCGAAATTGATAATTGTCTTTATATTCTCTGTCTTAAAGCGATGAAGTATACCGAGGGAAAAAAATATTTTCATAAATTATTACTTTTTTTCATTTTCCTCGAATTAATTTTTCTCGTTAATAGTCTCTCGCTTCTCCGCTATTTACTCCAGATTTTTGAATTTTTTCAAGGATTTATGGGGGATTGTGCGTGTATTTATATGGAAAATTAAAAAAAAATGGAAATATTACATATATATGCAATTTTACTATATATCGTCATCAGCGGTCAAGTATCAAAAAGTACCAATTTCTCTATTGAAGGTATACAAATTAGTACTTTAGGATCTCTAGCCAACGATATATTTTTTAATATTTTCGGCAATTCTACCAAACGTAAAATATAAATATTTGCAATATGTAGAATATTTCCTATATATATATGTTGTGATACAATATGGTTTGGTTGTTTTTTTGTTGTTGTTATTGTTGTTGTTGTTATGGATGGTGGTAAAATATTGTTGCGAGGACACAAAAGAGCAGGAGAGGACAGTCGGGATCCTCATCGTCGTGCAGTTCAAGTTGTGGTCAGAGGAGCAGATGCGATGATGAGAGTAATTTATGGAGGACAATACGCTCCATTTGTCATCATCTCCGCGCCACCGCGAGAAAAAGAATTTAAAAAAAAATATTTCCCCTCCTCATCACCAATATTATTCCTCTCCCTGCCATGACACAAAAGTCAATCATTCTTTTTACTTTTTTCTCCGTCCGCAAAACTCAATAAATTTTGGAGCACCAGCCAGTCAAACCCACCACGCACACATGTGGAAAAGGAAAGGGGAAACATGGAAAAATGGCTTGAAGGTGGTGGAGTTTTAGACATTTAAGCTTTAAAAAAAAATTCTGATAAATTTTTGGTTGAGAAATTCGTTAGAGAAATGCATCGGAATTTGGGAGAAATGGTGGAAAAAATAAGAAAATATTGGTTAAAGGTGAGAAAGAAAGGGAGAGAGGAGAAAAAAGGAAGGAAATTTGTGAAATGCGTTATTGTTCGGCCGGTCAGCTCAATTCGTCTTTCTTCTGGAGTACACGGAGACTTATTTATTATTTATGATGATGGGAGTCAAATAAGCCCTTGATGAATTTCGTGTGTGCTTCGAATGAGAATTACCGATATATGAGGATTTGATGAAAGTTGGTGGATTGATTGACTGTTCTGTCCGTGGAGGGTGTGGATATTAGTGGAGGTGACAACAACAGGAACAACAACAAGAACAACAACAATGAGAATCTCGGATGAGATTGATTTTCACGCCGAGAGAGAGACTGAGAAGTTTTTTCCGAGAAGTTTTTCCTACACATAGTGAAAATGTGCTATTATAATTGTTTTTAAGCCATAACGTTACGAAAATTTTAGCACCTTTGCATGTTTAACCGACGCGACGATATATGTATTTACCATGGTGGTGGTGAAACCACACTGCCATCACTTCATTTCCTTGTGCTTATTGGTCATCCGTGCTAACTATAAGGAGCAGGTTTTGTATGCATATGAGATACGAGGCTTATACAAATACATATATGTACATATGTGGTGTGTGGTGGGAGTAATTAACATATTACTTCGTGAGAGTTCAATTAGCTGGACGTATGCAATGCACCATTGGTTTGGGTTCCTTGGTGTCAACTCTTATCGTTAGTTAGCTCTAGACACGTAGTCTGTTCCTCCTTTGTTTTATTTTTTTTCCTTTTTAGTCTCTAACTTGACTTGGTTGTTATAAGACTTGCCTTGTCTTGGTTTGTCTTGCCTTTTGTCTCATTGCCATTGGAATGGACGGATGAGTGGAAGTGTTGGAGACCCTCGAGTGGATCGAGTCCAAGGAACTGCCCATCCACCGTCCGACATTCCCAATCACACGTCCAAATCCAAACTGATCTCATTTCCTCCTCCTTCTTGCTCTTCTTCCTTCCTTCCACATATTCCCATTCAATCCTTCAGCAATTCCATTTAATTCCTCAATATTCCCATTTCAATCTCTATGTTTACTATTGAATTCAACTCAAACGTATTATGATAAGGCAAAAGGGAATCTGGTGTCAATTCCAGAACTTGGTGACGGAACCGTAAATTTCATTAAACTCGTTCTTAGCATTACAATTTAATTTGTTTTGTATATTATAGTATTTTTGTATCATTTGTGAACATTGACCGCGGAATTCTGGAACGTTTCCAAATGATTCCTGAACATTTCTACATGATTCATAAACATGTCTGTATGATTTCTGACCATGTCCACTAAAAGTTCCTCAAAAAATTCCTGTAAATTTTTACTGAATTCGTAAGAGGTTGATTCATTTGTATCACCGTTAAACGTATCAAAACGTTGATATAACTAAGTTCATAATCTCTAAAAATGATTTGATTAGTGTCTGCTGTCCGATGAACGCTTGCATTTGGAACAATATAGCAATGACCAACCTCCTATTAGCCAAAAGGGAATTTGGTCTCAATTCCAAAACTTGGTGTCGGAACCGTAAATTTCATTAAATGTTCAATTCAATTCAATTCAACTTTATTAACGTGTTGGAGCTTAAATTGTTAATGTAAATGTTTTGTTAAAATGTTCGTTCGTAACATTCTAATGTGATTCCTTTCTAACTTTTTATATGCAATATAATGTCATTTGTGTATAATTCCGGACATTGCCATGCAATTGCGGTACATATCTAAATGACTCCTGAAGTCCGGAACATTTTCATATAATTCCTGCCCTTTTACAAAGTATTCCTGAACATTTCCATACAACATGCAATTCCTCCATGTTTTAAAGCATTGATGAAAATCATGCTTTTGAGCGTTCAAAACAGTTCTTGAACAGTTTTATTCAAATCTTTATTGAATTCACAAGTTTTATGATAAGGCAAAAGAGAATCTAGTTTCAATTCCAGGACCTGGTGTCAGAACCGTAAATTTCATTATGCTCCTTGTTGGATATCCCATTCTTTATCTTGTATTGACCTACTCGGACATCTCTCCGTATTTCCAGCTGTTAATTCCAGTAATTAAAGTAATGACAAATTATGGCTTTCCTACAACAATCTCGAAACATTTGTGTATTTTTCCACATGCAGCGCATATCTGCCATGTGCGAAGAAGGATTTCTGGCAGACTTGACGTATTGTGAGGTTTTGGTATGGATGGGGTACAAATGCTCTCTGGTTATATTCTCTTGGGGATTGACAATAATCCAAATAATAGGGATAGCGTGGGTGGCAATTGTGCCAGAAATTGTGGCAAGTTGTTGCGGATATTGTTTCGCGGGATTGTGATTCTTGTTTATTTGTTTGGTTTTTTGTTCTCAGGGAGCAGAGCTCCATGACGCTCATCTGCCCTCCTTCTCACTTTTCCCTATGTTTTCAAAAGAAAAGATAATGGGACGGGAAGAATACTTTTTTTTATTGCGAGCGACGAAATGGACCACACTGAAAACATTTATTTTCTTCTGCCTATTTCACTACATGTAATATATATGTATCTATATACATATAGATGTACATATGTGATATGTGTGTCCCCTGATTAATTACTCCGCATGTCTTTCTCACGCATTCTCCTCCACTCCCGGCATAATTAAGCATTCAGGCCGAGACAATGAAGGCCCAGATTTAGGAAAAAGACTATTTTATACACACTGTTTATATATTGTTGTTTTGTTTTGTTTCCTCAACTTCGTACGGTGGTGAGAACTCCGGAGGAGGATATGCTCTCTGACGATCAGGCTTTTTACTCAACATATTCATTCATTCATTCATTCAAAAAATACCTTCACATTTATTTTATTCCTTTTGGATCTTTGGTTAAGAGCGTGTGGAATTTTTAATTAATTAATTAAATTCTTTAAAAAATTTAATTTTTAATTAATTTTGTTTTACATGTTTTGCTTTTGTTGTGTTTTTTTATTTTATTTATTTTATCTATATCCATATATTTGTTTTACTATTGGAAACCCATATATTTTGAAAAGCTTAAAATTTTGTGCATGGAAAGGATTTGGGTTGTTCACAGTTGAGGTGACGAGGAGAATGCCAAGTTACGAAGACGAAGATGTGGTTGGGACTCCCTAAGAGAATCACTTGACCTTGTTTCTCACACACAGACACACACTCTCCGTATTCCCATTTAAATTCCCATTTGTTCCATTTACCACAACAATAAAGCTCCCCTCCATTCATTTCCCCATTGTCAAATTGTCCCGGCCACTCATCACTTATATATTCCTATATTCTCCATAGATGTACGTACATGTGTATTTATATGCGTGGTATATACATACTATATGTGCATATATTCCTTTAAAATCCCTAAAATTTACCAGTTATTTAGAACAATCTTACTAGTTTAAAAGTCTGTTTACCAGTTTTATAAAAATTACCAGTTTTTTAAAGAATTTGACAAGTGTTTTCATGAATTTGATCAGTGTTTTAGTGAATTTTACCAGTTTTTTTAAAGAATTTGGCAAGTGTTTTAATGAATTTGATCAGTGTTTTAATGAATTTTACCAGTTTTTTAAAGAATTTTTACCAGCGTTTTAAAGAATTTTTACCAGTTTTTAAAAATTAAAAAGTGCGTGTTTTTTTTAAATTTTACTGGTTTTGGTAGCATTTTTTTGTTGATATAAAAACATCTTTCCCAGTTTGTTTTCAGCATTTTTTACCATTTTGGTTTAAAAATTTCACCAATATTCATGTTTGTAGCATCGCTCAAAACATTTTGACCAGTTTTTAGCAGTATTTTGGCCAGGTTTTGAAGCACTTTTATGAATATTTTTACCAGTTGCTCACGCATTTTTAGGAATATTATTTGACTAATTTTTGAATAATCACTTTTAGAAATATTTTCACCAGTTTTTTATCATTTTGTAGTACAAGTATTTTTTAGCCGTTTTCGGCAAGTTTTCCCAGTTTTTTGAGATTTTCTTGCCTATAGATAAGCATGTATATTTGGATTTGCCATTGTATCTAAAGGAATAAAAATATATTTAAGTGGTCAAAGAATTTTTATAAGGAATTTATGTACATAGTTACATTGTTATGCTCTCCTCATCATCTCAATCTCCAAACTGCTCCCGTTTATTTTGCCTTTTCCTTTTTTCCCCAATTTTTTTTTCTCTCTCTCTTCAGTTTTCGTACGAGGATATTTCCCATGCTCTCTCTCTCTCTCTCTCTCGTGTATTTTTGTGTATGTGTGTTATGATTAGTGGACGTTTAAAGGGACTTTTATTGTATGCGGTGGCGGCGGTGCGCTCAAAAGACTCAATTCCTCAGCCCTGCTCTGCTCTCATTAGAGGTTTCTCTCTCTCTCTCTCTCTCTCTGTTGTGCTGTGCTGGGCTGGGCTTAATGACTCCGGCTGGAAGAGATGGACAATAATCATGAGGAAAGGCCGGAGAGTCATTTTAATATAAAATTCCTACTCTCCTCATATTATCTTATTCTTTGCTCCTGCTCCCTTTTGTATTTCCCTATACATAGTTTGTCCGTCCTCCATTACATTCCTCATCCGTCCAATCAGGCCGGTAAACTTTGAACGAGGATCCGCATATATATATATATATGTATGTACATATATGTATATACCTATATAATAGACTTTTGTTCAAACCATTTAGGAGTCATCAACGCCCAAATTAACAATCCCATTATCTGACCAATAACCTCTGGTCTCCGGACTTTTCCGTCCCATCCGCGCAAAATCACTTGTTTCTTATACTCACTTTTACTTGTTATTATTATTATGATGATGTTGTTTTTGCTATTTCATTTTTTGATATTCCCTATATACTTCGTCAATTGATTTTCGTGGTTCTCTACAATTTTCCCGATCTTTTTCTCAATTTAAAATTTTTTTTCTATCCCTTTATTTGTTCCTTGCGGCTCACTACAATTTCCCCCACTTTTTGGAGAAAAACAATTTATGTTTTGGAAAAAATATTTTTTCCATTTTTGCACAGCTTTTTTTTTAGAAAATTTATAAAATAATAATCACCAAGGATTTTTTAGATTCCGTTTTTCCAAGGATTTTTTCAAAAATGTTGTCCATTTTTGCAAGGATTTCTTTAGAAAAGTCTCCATTTTGCCAAGGATTTTTGTAAAATAAAAAGTTCACCATTTTTGCAAGGATTTCTTTAGAAAAGTCTCCATTTTGCCAAGGATTTTTGTAAAATAAAATGTTTCCTATTTTTGCAAGGATCTTTTAAAAAAGTTGTCCGTTTTGGCAAGAATTTTGATAATTTCAATATTGAGGAGGAAAATGGAGAGGACGGAGGAGTGCGTGGGAAAAGTCCGCGCATTATTATTCCGACTTACACTTTAATATAATTATGTATATATACGGTATAAAAGCCATAGGAGCGACTCTTCCCTCTTGCCATTTCCCTTAATTCTCCCTGTCGTCGTCATTTATCAGCTCGAACATGGGAAATTGGGAATGATTGATTTAAAAAATGGCTATAATATAATATAATACAATATAATATAAAATGTATAATCCCTATATATATGCGGGATACGAATTTCTGGTGGTTGGTTGCGGATACACCAACAAGGAGTGTTATGGGGATTATTGGAGGATGAGGAGGAAGAAGAAGAAGATGATGGTGAAGAAGACGCCAATAAGATAAAGACTTTGGCAGGAGCAGTGACAATGGCGGATTCCCGCTGAGACCTGCTCCACGTTTTCGAAGGAAAGGAGACAAGAAGAAGGAGAAGACGAAGGAGAAGATACAGAAGAAGAAGAAGATGATGATGAAAAAGTGAAGAGTGATATATGAAGAGAAAAAAACTGATGTGGGAATTGGAAGGAGTTTAAATTTAAAAGTAGGAGACGAGAGAATGAGAGAGGGAGAGAGAGAGAGAGGAATTGAATGGGAAATATATATTAAATGTTATATGTAATAATATGGAAAAATGAAGCGGATGAGGTCGTCGGTTGATGTGAATTATCAATTGAGTTGTCTCATCATTGGCAAGAGCGGAGCGGTCTCTTTATTCTCCGCCTGGCCAAAAGCCATAAATAAATCCGGAGTCATGTACCCAAAAATCTCCATCGCCCTGCCTCAACTTGTTTTTTTCCTTTTATTTTCTCTCTCTCCCTCTCGTACATGAGCATATATAGTGTGGGTTGAAGGAGCAGAAGAAGAAGAAGAAGGAGAAGACGATGAGAGAGACATTGGCAGGGAGGATGGAAATCAGATTTGTTTTTTATTTTGATTTCCTTGGAGAGGGAAAAGCAAATTCAGAAGGCGTCCCGGCGTGGAGCAAGTCCATAAACATGTTATATTCCTTCCACAATATTCCTTCTCGCAGTCTTCATTCTCCATATAAAAACTTTTTTTCCTGTCTTATATGAAATATACTGTAGGATATATGTATATATCCGTACATACAATATCTCATATGTCTATACCCTCCCAACAATCTTCCTCTGATAATTATTCAACAAATTCATATGTCTCAATTTATCAGGTTCCCATTCACGGACTCCTTTTCGGTGCATTGCGTTCCTTTTCGATGGTTAGGCTTATATTGGAAGCTTTTGTATTTCTGAAGTCTTTGTTTGGTTTTGCAAACGTTTCAGAAAGAAGTTGTTTACACTGTCAGAGCATTAGTCATATGTAATATATGAATTAATTCGGAATATTAAAATTGATACAAATTGGTAATCTTAGTTCAATCTGTACAATTTTAAAAATATTATACGTTTAAAATTCCAGCCGTTTATATCACTATGGGAAAGATTTTTCGTTGATATTTCCCAATCTGCAGTGATCCGAATGTTCTTTCCAACTTTATTGAGTCCCAATTCAATTGGCACACATTTTTCTGAAATCACCAGAACATGGGTCTTAAATTGTCGTTAATTTCATTAAAATATCCAAAAATTTTCTCGAATTTGCCAAACAATTCCACAAATTTGTACAAAATTTCCACGAATTTGTATAAAATTTCCACTAATTTGTACAATATTTCCACGAATTTGTACAAAATTTCCACGTTTGTACAAAATTTCCACTAATTTGTACAAAATTTCAACAAATTTATATCAAATTTTAACAAATGCGCCGGAGTCAACGAAGAATCAAATTTTTTCATATTAACAAAAATTTGTCCAAATATGAATCATATTTTTACATATTTGCACAAATATGAAATTGCTGAATGTTTTGTGAATGTAAATTTTATGAAAATGTTATCAAATTTAAAAAAATTAGTTAAATGTGTAACAAATTTGCTAAAATTTTATGCAAAATCGATCAAATATCTTTAAATTTTTTCACCGTTTTCAAATATCTATCTAAAATTTGCAAAGATTTGTTCAAAATCTTGACAATCTTGTATGAAATATCTACGATTTTGTCTAAATTTTCCACAAATGTGCCCAAACTTTCCTTAAATTTGAGACAAAATACAAACATGGATATCAGGGTCTTGCCTATAGTCAGAGATGTGGAGTATTTGCAAATACTTACTTACAAAATACTATTTCAAATACTTTTAGTATTTAGTATTTGTATTT
>JAQGAK010004813.1:0-11360 GCA_034696945.1 Lipothrix lubbocki
TTTCCGTAAAATTTCAAGTTCAAGTCAAGTTCAAGTCAAGTACTTTGAAAAAACTTGACTTGAACGCAGCTCTGGTACACACAAATAAAAAGCTGCATGCTTTCCACTTTACCCTAGACACATATCGACAAAGAGCTTCATGGTTTCCACTTTCCAGTGCACGACTGTAGCAGTGTCGGACCTTGTGTTCACCGCGTTATGTGGAAAAGCAAAAGAATGCGGTTTTGAGTTAAAATGTGACACTACGTGTTATTGAAAAAATTTCCATTGAGGTTTTTTGGATACCTGTCACTGATATTAGATAGTGGGACTGTTGCATCGCGATTGCAATAGGGTATTTAGGGACTACAAGAAAATACCGTTTTTATTCTGAATTTCAGAGCTGTCTAAATTACACGGTATTTTAAATATATGTATTTTAAATACGTATTTAAAATACATTTTTGTATTTAGTATTTTGAAGTCTCATAATTTTAAAATGCATTTTGTATTTTGAAGTTCCATAAGTTTAAAATGTATTTTATATTTTGTATTATGATGTTAATCGATTTTAAAATCTATTTTGTAATTTGTATTTTGAGCATCGATCAACTTATCATTGAGTTTTTTCCACACTTTTTCCGCATAATTGTCTTTACAGTAATGTCACTGGTATTTACCCAAAAGCAAGCTAAATTCGAATTTTTTGCCTTAAATGTGCATTTCGTATGTATTTTCAAAGGCTTGTTTAAAGTATTTTGAATTTTCGTGGGGAAAAATGTATTTTGTATTTTGTGACTTGTATTTGCGTGAAATGGGAAATGTATTTTATCTTTTGAGGGAATGTATTTTGGATAGGTCTGCTGAATTTTTAATGAATTAAACGGAATATAAATAAAAAAAAATCAAAATGTACAATCTCCGAACCGATTGCAAACCGAGCGAAGCGAAAAGCAATGTCATTGGTCCGAGACGTACGTTTTGAATGTTTCCTCGTAATACCTACCTATTTATAGCTAGCTATACATGTTTATTTATTTATTTGTTTTACAAATAATAACAACTCAAAATTGATTATTTGATATTTGATTATTTTTATATTCAAACATGTTAGAACTGTTTTAAAAATAAAATAAAAATTTACATTCCTCAAAATTATTTAAATTTTTTAAAATTTTTGAACGAATTTGAAAATTTGAAGTGGTTTGCACATTTGCACGGTCCGGAGACTTTGTAAGTAAAATTATTTTTTGACTAAATACAATATTTTAGAAGCCTTTCATGAAGATATTTTTAAAAAAATTTTGAACTGCACGAATTTTTGTTATTGTAGTGTACGTTAATTAATCCGTAATTTGCTAATGATAATTTTGACAAAGAATTAAGCTTTTAACAATCCTAAAGCCGTGTTAGGCAATAATATTGATTTAAATATCTTGGAATATCGATTTAACATTTTAATATTATTTTAGCATTCATTTAATGATTTCGATATGCGAAATAAATTAATTTAAAATTAAATTTTTTCAGCTTGTTGTTTGCTGTTGTTCAATAATAACTAACGTGGTTTTAGAAGGATCGAAAGTCCACAACCAGAAATTCTACGTAAATGTGGTTGACAAATGCAGTTCTTGTATGTGGTACATTATATTGATACATGCAAAAGAGACTTGTTTTCTATATGTATTAGAATTTCTTCGCTGTGGTTTGCTAAAAGATTTTTGCATATATGTAATTACAAATAAGCTACCAATCAGATTAACCGAACGGATAAGTTCAGCTTCAGCGATCGCATAATCTTATATTTATAACGCATCCGAACCGAAACCGATATTTGGTTAGACAACAGATTACCGAACAGTTCGGTTAATTTTATTGGGTTAAATCGCTTTTTCCGAACCGATGGTTTTGGCTAACTAAACGTGGGTTATCCTAGTTGAATCCAACCGATTACACCCTTACTCAGCGCGCATGGTTACAATGGGCGCGTTGTTAAATTCAGGCAACTGCAGATGTAAGGATTCTGCTCAATTCCGCCCTGACCTCACCTTAGTCTTACTAACTCCTTAACTGCCTGAGTCAGACTTTCTCAGGCAAGACAAGCATAAGATTTGTTGCAAATAAGGTAACTTTAAGGCGCGCAAAAACTAACATCTAGAAACTGTTAAAAAATAATATTACAGTACATATGCATTTGAATAAGGAGTCACTTTTTGAGGTATCGGAAGATAAAATTCCCAAGATGTTTTAATTTCGAATAAATTGAACTGGCAGTAGAAAAGAGATGTATTAAAATCAATTGTCATGCTTAGATACCCAAGAAAACATTTCGATGTATTTATACGGGTATTCGCGGGTATTAGCACCTATTTGTAATTGACTCTGGAACCGCTCGACCAACTTTAAAGATCTTGGGCTTGTTTTACAGCAAATACAAGTAAATTTATATGTTTTTGTCATTTTGTAAAAATTCGACTTCCGCTTTGATAAATTTCAAAAAATGGTGTTATTTTCATGCATTTTGGCGATTTCCTTTGAAACAGTCCTGCGGAATGTCTTGATTTTAGGCTTACATTATAAATAATGGTAATATGTAGGGATGATTTTTTAAATTCAGGAAATTTCGACCGCCTTCATGGCATAATTTAAGAACATTATTACGCGTAATTTTCTTTAATTATACCATAAAGGCGGCCAAAATTTCCCGAATTTAGAGAATCATCTCTATATATTACCATTGTTTTTAATCTAGGCCTAAAATCAAGAAATTTTGCATGGCGGTTACGGAGTAAATCGCAAACCATTCACGAAAATACCACATATTTGTCAAGAAATCCATGCATATGGTCGAAATTTCCCGAACTAAGAAAATCGTTCCTGTATAATCCTAATTAACGATTTAAACCCAAAATCAAGAAATTCTGCAGGATTGTTTCGAAGGAAATCGCCAAAATGCATGAAAGTGATACAAATTTCTCACATTTATCATGACGGAGGTCGAAATTTCACAAAATGAAAAAAACAGTAAAATTTACTTGTAGTTTTTGCTGTCAAAAAAGCCCAACATCTTTAAATTCGGTGTAACCGCTCCGGAGTAAATTACAAATCGGTCCAAATTCCCGCAAAAATACATGAAAGTTTTTTCCGAGCATCTAAAAACCAAAATTTCTTAAAATACATTAAGTTTTATAATTTCGCTGGTGTTAGCATTTAACCGGCAAGGTTTTTTAAATATTACCGCTTTTTATAAAAAATGAAAGGACCGTCAGGTTGCTCAATACCTACCTTGCAAAAACTGTAAGAATTCTTAAGGCAAGTAGGTTGTAGTGTTGCTAAAGTTTTAACTTATTAGTCATACCTGAATGTCAGGCGCGTTGTTAAAATATCCGCCTGAGTTGATCCTTACCGTAAGGATGTCACTGCTGTTGTTAAATTTGCTTGCGTACAAAATCTTACTACGAAATTCATGCAAGTCTTGCAAATTCTTAGGGTTTAGCAACGCACCCAATATTAGTTGTCTATTATTCAACTTTAAGTATCAATTTATGGTAATTCAACTACTTGAAATTGAATTGATCCCTTGAAAAATTTCTCAACTAAAATGCCAAAATTGTTGATTGAATTGTAGAAATTAAATCGTCAAATGAAATATTTTTATTTGAAATTGAATTCAATTTACAAGTTGCAAACGTTTACGATCTAAAATTGAATTAAAATTGCGACTGAAATAGTCAGTTGTAATTCTTACTCGAAATTGTGAGGAGCCATACGTTATTCTACGTCCAATATTTCAGATTTTGGGAAAACATATTTTTATAGTAGATACGGGTAAATCTTTCGTGCACATGATACGTGGGCTATCACCATGTCCGTCTATCTACAAAGAGAGATCACCATCAATATATGTGCAAGGCGAAATAACTCCGCTAATTTACAAGTTTGTTTACAACTGCATTGTCGCTGAAGGTGTAAATTGAATCTCTCTCGTTTTTAACTTATAATGCATTTTAAATGGGGTGCTCACTTCTGCACTTCGAATTGGTAGTGGTTATTTTATCTGGCTTGTGAAATAAATTGAGATAGCTCACAGTGCAACTCCATCGACGAAATTCTGCATCAGACATCTGAGCACACTATAGAAGGTTGTATATGATTTGCGTCATTAAAGTTTTAAGTAATCATTAGGTAACTTATACAAATACTAGTAAATGGAGTTCAACAAACTGCTGTCATTTAGTATTTAACAGGAAGTACAAAACAAATTTATATATATTTACAGCCCATAATAATACTGGAAGAGCAGCCATAGTTCAGAAGTTGCTAGCAGATGGAACAGCTGCCATGGATTTAGCCCAACAATCAAGAAATCGAAGCATTGTACTTGTGATTGGAAACTCGGGTTCCGGTAAAACTACTGTAGCAAAATTCCTTTGCGGCTATCCTTTGGAGTCTTACCTTGCTGATGACGGTTTAAGCTTTCTCATAAAAGACACGCAGAACAAAATGAGCTTCCACAATCAATCAACTACCATTTTTAAAAGCACGGTTCCAGAAATGTATACAGACAATACCACCGGTACTATATTCTACGACCTGCCTGGATTTAAGGACACCAGAAGCCCAGAACTGTCTGTAGCCCATGGTGTTTTCATGAAAATGGTGGCGGACCACGCGGCAAGGCTGAAAATAATGATCGTTGTCCCTCACCGAATCCTTAGAGGATTAACAGAACGGAACGCCAGTAAAACGCTTTTCCAACACTCAACGGATTTTATTAGAAACATTGAAAAATTTAAACCCAGCATTTCCCTCATGGTAACAAATGTGGAAGACAGAGCTAGTGATGACAGAATTATTGCAAGCATTCGTCATAAATTGTTAACCTATAAGTCCCAACTACCAGGCTCATTTCAAAATCACACATATAACCTCCACGGGTTTTTGGACTTAATTGACGCACTGACCGATCTTTCTTCATCCGGAACTCCAACTAAAATTGCACTATTTCGGACACCAAGTGAAGAAGGTTTACTCAGTGATTTCCCTGAAATGGCCGAATGCAAGGAACGTGGACTGCAGATGATACATGAACGTTTACAATGGATCGACAACGATGAAAAATCCGAATTTGGATATACCGTATCTGAAGATTCTATTAGTTTTATAATTATGTTGAGTAATTCCTTTAACAATTTCTTTTCTAAAGTCACTCAAAATCTTGCAGAACAAATAGTGGAAGACTTTGAACCAGAATTAAGGAACATCTTGGAAAATTTAGAAGCCTTTGATAATGAAACGTTTGAACAAATTGACAATGTAAAAGATAAGATGGGACAGTTTGCAGAATTAATTTCACAACTAAGATCAGGTATGGATTTATCCCCATCTAATATAGTTCTAAGGGTGGCGGATTTTCTCCAAACTCGATTTTCAAGAGTTTCGATTATTTCAAATGGCAATATTTCAGATCTGTCACAACAAAGTTTTTACATGCAAACGCTCAAAAGCATTTCGAGCGACCTCGTAACATTCGAAACAGAACGGTGGTTAACGCCACTAGACAGTACTTCGACGTTAATTGGCACCAGAATCGCGCAAACCATTTTCAACACTTCAAGACATGTGTCAGAAATGTTCAATGCCGAGTTTTTAAATGCCACGCAAAGTATTGCAATCAACGTTGGCGATCATTTTACCACAGCATTAGAAGACGTTGTGCGAGATTTGAGTGCGTACCGTAATGGGACCTATGTTAATATATTGAGGATGAAAACCGATTCAAACGAATTCATCAATTTGGTTGCGAAACTAAATTCCATGGAAGCCACATCGTCGGACTTTGCATTAAAGTTAAAGAATCTGCTTCAAGCTCGTTTCCCAAGTATTTGGAATAGTTTAGAGCCCACATTGTCTATTCTTTTAGAACGGGCCAATTTTATGCAAGTGCTTAAAAACTTTTCCAGCGAGTGGGTAGTTTTCCAAAATGAGCGATGGATACAACCTTTGGAAAGAATTTCAAGAGAAATTAAATACAAAATGAATAACAATCTTACAAACACAGTATCAAAAATGTATGAAATTCTTGAATTAGATTTAAACACTCTTGTAGAAAATATTTGCAAGGATTGGCAGGTCGAAGTTGACTGGGAACTTACAACAAGCACTGACGTTTTGAAGTCAGAAGATTTAGGTCGTTGTGCGGAAGCTGGTACCAAAAACGTCACATGCGACGTTCTATATCAAAACAAAGAAGCAGTGGTAGGCATACATAAATCTTTGTTACAAGAACTTCTCCGAAAATCACTAGCAGCAAACAATGCTAATGATTTTCTTCAGGAACTACAGCGAACCCTAGTTGCCCTTGAATCAGGAAAAAAATACTTGTCCAATTTTGTTAGTAAGAGCCTAATAGCTGTGCATGAACTTAAATGGAAAATTTTTGTTGTTGAAGAAGCCAAGGAGACAAATGGAACTTCAATTACCTCACCCATCACAACACCATTGCTAAAGTTACAACGGTTCTTAGATCTGAAGTTGGAAATCATTTTACCGCTTGAAGCTCGAATAGAGGTGAAAAAATTACAAAACAAGATTGTGCAACTTATTACAAACATCGGGTTCAACATCACGAAATCTTTTCACGAAAACTTGGAAAATTTGTCTTCTCCCACGGACTTTGACGTATTTCAACGAGATTTATCAAAATCCGAGGAAGCTACGCTGAATTTGACATCTGCCCAAAATTGTACGTCGCTAGCACTAAAAATAAAGGCGCTGCAATCCTCATCTACTGTTAAACGTTTTAATAACCCCTATCTTATTGAAATATTGGAAGACATAATCAATATGGAACGACGGTATAAAATCGACTGCGACGTTTCTCGTCTTTCTAGTTTATTTAAACCGCTCGTAAATTCTATAAAGAACCTAATTGAAAAACTTACCTATTGCTTTTTCGGCAATGAAGATTTTTCTGGGTCAATAATGATTCAATCAAATTATGTTCAAATGTCAACAGCCATGAAATGTATTGAGATGCGTCAACATCAACTGACGTCCATTGTTTTAGAAGCTACGCATGCTGTCATTTTTGATAGAAATTTTTCTGGTACCGAAATCAGCACTAAGCATCCCGTAAATTTGGTTATCTTATCACCATTATGGATAAGCGCAGGAAATGCTGTGATTGACTTGAGTGGCAGTCCAGGAGAAGCTTATCCAAAAGCTTTCGGACAAAAAGCTAATTTTAAACCAGACAGAACTGGCAAAGACGGACAACCTGGTTTACCTGGGGTGTCTGGTGGGAATTTTATCGGACGTGGGATTCATTTTCGAGGTGGGAAGCTAAGCATATTGTCAATAGGAGGAAACGGCGGTGACGGTCAAGATGGTAAAATGGGTAAACATGGAATTTGCACAGAAGAGCTTCATCCAAGAGCTTTAGACACAGTTCAGAGACATTTAGATAAACAACCTAAAGGCTTTTGTTTTTTGAGTGCTTACGATTGCTACAGAAACTATCACCACCAGTTACGGGGGACGAATGGCAAAAATGGAGGCAATGGTGGTATTGGAGGAATTGGCGGTTTTCATGGATATGTAGATATTTTATCATTGCCTGACGTTCGTGTTGTAACTGGAGGTGGACGAAATGGAAGATCTGGAATAGGTGGACGAGGAGGATTTGCAGGCAACAGCGGTGGTGGTAGAATATCAGTTCTTGTACGTTATGTCAAGGATATGTTCACCTGTATAATTTCACCCGTCAAGTGGAAAGACCCAAATTTCCAAAGAGGATCGGATGGGATTAATGGGGGAAATTCCGAGGGTAGAAAACGGCCAGAACAAATTCCTATGGCGTCGACACTGAAATACGAACTTCATTATAAAAATTTTTTAATCCAACAACTAACGTCCAATCCTTCACCGTTTTTCCCGTTTACATTGCCTTTATTAAAATCGATGAATTCCCAACCCACGGACAACAATTATTTCATCGCAATTTGGGCAAATTTTCAAGAATTTCAATATTTAGAAGAACAATTTTACCTTCGTAAACATTCTCAGGATCTCCAACAGCTTTACGCATTGTTATTTACGCGCTCTTCAGCTCTTCAAGCGAAACTTGAAGAACTTGGTAGTGACAGTGAAAGCCAAAGAGCGATAAATCTGCTGGTAGCCGTCATATTTGATAGGTTAACCCTACTGCAACAGTCTTCACTATTGACGAATTTAGAAGTTGATTTTGAGAAATTTCACCGCCATGCGACTCAAAATGCAACATTTTTACGCAGCATTCAACAACAAATCATACAATCAAAAGTAATTGCCATTGCTCAAGACAGAAACACCAGTCAAATTCAAACAAAAATGTATGAAGCTGAACAAATTATAGACAACGAACTACAACCAGAGATTTTGAAGCTAGAAGGTGATATTATTGAGCAAATTGATAGCATCTTGCAAACAATTGAAGATTTGAATAAAGATAAAATCAATAATAAAAAACAGTTAGAAGAACAACAAAAAAGGTTAAACAAACTAGGATCGCTACGTCATGTTTCAAGTGGACTTAAAGTCGTCGGATCCGTTGCGTCATTTCTGGGACCCAAAGGCGCTGTAGTCGGAGCACTTGCGAATGGAATATCGAATATCACGGATTCTGTGCTAAGAGTTGAAAGCGTCAACACCAGTGTCTCTCAGCTTCCCGACATGATTCTACAACGGTCAAATTCGTTCTTCCAAAATCTCCAAGATCACAAAGTTTCTAAAAAGGAAAAATTGCTACAGGAACTTAATGATGTCAAAACCGAAATTGATTTGATTCCGGAATTACAACCATTGAAGAATAAAATTGAGGCGGCGCAAGCACAATTAGAGTCGCCATCTAATGAAGGCGATTCCGTTAACGGCGTTATAAACAATATGACTGAAACGTTGCAAAACGAAATAAATTTAATTCTTGAATCTTCAGAAAGTAATGACAACGCTCAACCAAACACAACAACGGAACCAGTGGAAAATGCATCACTTAAACCCAATGCTACAAAATCTAAGCAAATTCTCAAATCCCTTGACAAATGCCTCAAGATTGTAAAATTAGGTTCTGAACTATATAATAAATATAAGGACGATGAGAACAAATTAGAGGAACTTTCATCTGCAATTCAACGATCGTCGCATAATATTCAAGCAATAGAAATCAAAGTGGCCAGCATTGTTCACGAATTATTGCCCACCATTTCAACCATTGCTTCAGATTTGCAAAAACATCGTAATGATTTCGGCAAACAAGGAACTTCGGCATTGTTGCTTTCAAAATGGAAGATCCAGAACGTTTTGTCCGACCTTAAATTCAACATTCGGAAATTCTTTACCGAAGGTTTGCACCAAGAGGAATACATTTCCAGAGCTGTGGACAAAATTGAATTGGGATTTACTACTATGATTAGCATCTATAACGACTTGCAGACGTACCATCGGCAGTCGGATCTAACAAAATTTGTTGCGGATGTTAATGCAAATGCTGATGTTGAGTTCACAAATGAGATATTACAAGAAATGTATTTGGATTTGAAGAGAAAAATGTTGTCGAATACAATCGTTCAGCATCACGATGACCTCATGCATACGTTTAAATTGTGGGTATTTCCCTTCGCCTACTTTTTCCTTAAGCCCGAAGGTTTTGTGGCGGCAAAACCAACAAAGGACCAAGTTGTAGTGGAGATGGCTGAATTGGCAAAACGTGAAATCCAGGGCTTAGTCAATAAACTGGAATCTTACAAAAGAAGAACCTGTGGAGAGATGGATAATTTAATTATAGTCCAAAACTTTATAAAAACAAATACCAGCGTTCCTTTCTACACTTGGACTTCGAAAAGATTTGTAGGGGATTTACTATCCGGAAATATAACTACAGCAGTTGTTGACATCTTGAAACATCCTTATGGAAATCTTGCTACAAAATTTAATGAGATTTGGATAAGCATACAGTGCTCTCAATTCACAGCAAATAATTGCAGCCAGGAACATTTAAACAATTTCTTGAACAAGTTTGGGGTTAACATGAAGCATTCTGGCAATAATCAATTCGGGTAAATGTACTTTCACGATAAATTTTGAAATTAAAATAATTTGTTTATGATAGGTTTTGTAAGCAATAACATACTTTATTTGCAGATACAATGACAAATATTACACGATGACGAGCACCCTACAGGAAATATTCTTTTCCTTTGAAAAAGGTCGGGATGGAAAATTCAGCCAACGAAGCCTAATATACGATAAGCTTGCTGCAAATGCTGCAATCTTAAGTCCGTTTACTCGCTGGCAATTCCAAATCGTCCCCCTTAGAGGCGCGCCCGTTAATGAAACCGATTGGGAAGTCTTACGAAGCTACCGGGACCTGGTGGAGGTTTACTTGGAGGGCAAAGGAACCTTTGTGGAATTTAGCCATGATACGAATGGAGTCATTCCAAAGAATCTAGATAAATATTACACACCTGACACATCTCTTTATTTGAAGAGTTTGTTGTTGCAGGACTAAAATAAAATTGATCTTATTGTAAAATCTCTCTTTTGAGTTTTACATATATTTCAAACGCTATATTCAAATTAAATACAAAGTCATTTTTGCGTGGGTTATTTAATTTCCTTGATTATTATTTTTTATAACTACGTGATATTATTGACTTGTAGGGTAGGTTCAGATTGGAATTACATTGTTAATTATTTACACGTTAACTCTTCCCAACAGAAATATTTGTTGTTGTAAATAAAACTCAGTTTTCATTGCTCACAGTTCTTCAGTACATTTTGTAAGTTTTTATTTCTTCTATTCTAAGAGAACAGCATGTTCTCAATCAAAATAGAATTATTTGAGTTGAATGCAGTTGTCTCTGTGTTAAGCATTTTCTGCTTAATTACATATGTTGTGGATTTGAAAAATATTCACACCATGAGAAAATATTGTATTGATTATTAAAAATTTGTATTTATGTCATTTGTAGTTTAACTTGTCTTTTTAATAACCATTTCCAAACGGTTACCGTTATGGATATCGAGTTGGCAGTTTCGATCTGGCTGCCCGGCATGCCCAAATATGCCTGCCCAATATGCCCTGGCATATTGGGCAGATTAAGATTAGGGCATTTTTGGGCATATAGGACACGTAGGGCAGGCCGGGCATATTGCGACATATGGGCAGGCATATTGGGCATATTAAAAAATAGTAGATTTTTTCACTTTTTTGATATTTTTTGATAAACTTCAATTATCAACATGTTTTAAGTTTGGAACTGTGCCTAACAAGCCGAAGTTAAGTATTTTGTGGTTGCATTGGCGTTAGAATGAAACTCGTGTATTTCTATATACTCTATTAA
>JAQGAK010004814.1:0-11358 GCA_034696945.1 Lipothrix lubbocki
TTTTGTATTTATTTTGTATTTATTTTGTATTTATTTTGTATTTATTTTGTATTTATTTTGTATTTATTTTGTATTTAACGAATGAAAATGAACGCAAGAAGAATTTGAAACCTCATTTATTTCTGAAGCGAGAACTAAATGTAAACATGAAGGAAAGAGTAAACAAAATTAGTTTGTGTATAATAAGCGTTTATAAATGAAGAGTGCATAAATCCATCCGTATTAAATATATGCGGAATATAAATCAGAGCAAAGAGCATATAGGTTCTATTTTAGCTGGAAAACGTATACATTAGTATTAAATTAGGTCTAGAGGCGTATGAATATAAGTTGAGTGTGTGTGTTTGTGTGTTGGAGGGAGATGAAGGAGAGAAAAAATGGAGAGAAAAGAGATGAAGATGATGATGATAGTGTGATAATGATAGAAACAGACGAGAAGCTTTTCTCGTAAGCTCATCTTTGTCTATGTATGTAAGTCTTTTTTCTTCTTCATCTTCTTGTTCTCGTTTTTCCGCTGCTGCTGTTTCTACTACTATGCTGGAGTCAAAAGGTTCCCTTATGGTTCAGATTCAATGCAATTTTCCCTTTTAGCTTGTTCATGTTATTTCTTTTATTTTTTGTTGTTTATATCTCTAAAGCCTCCTCGATCTGCTCATTCTTCTATCGTCTGTCTGGTTCCATTTGTGTTATTTGCTCGTTGGAGGCTCCAGTAAATAAATATATTTTTGAAATTTCCTATATCTATATACATATGTTTTTTTAATATATAGATTCAAACCCGGAATTTTTCTACGTCACATATCCTTTTCCCTATTTCTATCTTCTACCCGTTTTTCTTCTTCTGATTCGCTCCTCCAGACTGTCAATTTATGGAGACAAGCTTTTAAATGCTTGCACATGTTCTCTCCCTGATTATCATTTTTTTCTCTCGCTTTCGTAAGTTCATCTCCATCTCAGGCCGAAGGAGCTCCTCAGAATCTTTTCCAAGTCGGCAATGAAAGAAATCATTTTTATCGCCAAGAAAATTGGATTTAGGGTTGAGCGTGTATTTTTTTTAAGGAAAAATAATTTCTTAACGTCAAATTTTTTGCTGTTAATTTTTACATTTAACATAGGTATATGTAATGTAATGGTATTATTAATATGAAAATAATTCCGCGGCGGCTGCGTTTCAGGAAATTTTAAGGCTTTTGGGGCGAGTTGAGACAATGTTGAAGAGCGTAACAGATAAACGTTCTTTTCACGTGTAAACTGCTTGCCTTGTCCAATTTGCGACACCGAGTTGTTTTAAAAAATAAATGGCTTTTATTTTGGAATTTTTAACAAATTTTGGTTATTTTTAATGTTTTATGATTTTTTAAAAAGTTTGAGGTTTTTTTAAATGTGGAGTATTTATGTAATTTAATGTGGATTTTAATTTTACCATTTTTGACGGGAAATTTTGTAGGAGCGTTAATTATTATCGTCTGTTACAGTGTAGCAATTAAGACATGGAGATAAATTTTCAATACGACCGCAAGGCAATGATGCCTCTATGAAGAGATTTATTCTCTGACTGAAGGCAATTATTCTTGTGGCTGTGGCACAAGACGTTTAGTTTCCGTACTTACATGAAATCTCCTATTCTTTTGTTATTTTGTTATTCAAATCGCGGGAATAATCCTGACATTGTTTGTTCTCTTTTGGTGTCCTTTTTGGCAGAGGCTCAAAGACAGCAGTGGAGTCAGAGTGCAATCATGTACACACATGTATCATCAGACCTTTTCGAGTTGTTGTGCTCTATCTTGACAAGAAATATGCTGACGGAGTGAAATGTTAATCGTAAGTTGTTACTCTTCAAAAGCGTCGTAAAGACAACGAATTAAGCGGTCTTCAGGCGTTTTTCTTCGAGAACTTGGGATCATTCTGTTTTTATTTTGTATTAATTTTGCGTTCATTTTGTATTTATATTGTATTTATATTGTATTTATATTGTATTTATTTTGTATTTCTGTTGTATTTATTTTGTTTTTTTTGTTTTTATTTTGCATTGATGTATTTATTTTGTATTTATGTTTGTATTTATGTTTGTATTATCTTTGTATTATTTTTGTATTTATTTTGTATTTATGTTTGTATTTATTTTTGTATTTATTTTGTATTTATTTTGTATTTATTTTATATTTATTTTGTATTTATTTTTGTATTTATTTTTGTATTTATTTTTGTATTTATTTTTGTATTTATTTTGTATTTATTTTGCATATATTTTGTATTTACATTGTATTAATTTTGTGTAGTCAACTACCAATTTTTCTAAGCAATGAAAGAAATCCATAAGATTGAATGTAGTAATTATCCCTGTAGTCAAAAGTAATAACAGCTTGCTTCCAGGTTGAAAGATTATTCGTGTAAGTATTGGAAAAGAGTAATAATTTCTACATATAATATATAAGCTGTTCCAGCAGGGTCCAGTTTTAATATTTTGTTATCGACAGCAGGAGCAGCAGCGTGAGCAGAAAAAAAGAAAGACAAGGAGGAATTTGTTAAATGGTAGGTACTCATCACCTTCTCGGCGGCACAAGCTCGATCATTCCCCATGGTATTTTACTGATTGCCCTTATACGTATATGTAGGAAGTATCTATCGTTATCATCTTCCTTTTATCAT
Source organism: Lipothrix lubbocki (assembly GCA_034696945.1). Taxonomy (NCBI): domain Eukaryota; kingdom Metazoa; phylum Arthropoda; class Collembola; order Symphypleona; family Sminthuridae; genus Lipothrix; species Lipothrix lubbocki. The sequence goes on from JAQGAK010004814.1 coordinate 2,650, forward strand.
TATTATTTTGCATCTCCAAAGGCATATTATTCCTTGGAAATATACATTTCGTCAAGTTTCTTCTACCTTCCGCTGGAATAAATCTTTATACATATGTACGCGTATATAATAAACTCCCAGTTCCTAGTCAATGCGGGGTTATTATCTTTAGAGCAAAATTTGCATTTATGAGGAAATGAGGATAAACACACCAGCCAAAGCCAAAGACTGACAAGGAGTCTGTATCTATAATGGTTGGGCTTGAGTATGTGCTGTACATACATTTAATAGCTCTTAGTTAGTGTATTATTTCTAAGCAATTTTTAAGAAAAAAATTGCCCCTAGAGGAAATAACTAAGTAAGTAACGACCAACTCCGTTGTTCTTGAATTTCCCTTGATCTCCTAAAGCTAATGTTTGTATATACGTATTTACATATACGTAGATACCTATAAGTATATGAGGATTTATGTTCCCAGTTATTAATTCCTGTGATGATACACATATATTATCAGTATATGCTCATTGCTTGCTAGAATTTACTTGCTTAATTTTGAATTTTGATTTTGGGTGGATGGAGTCAACTACAATATAAAATTTAATGGACTGACCGGGCAATTTTCTTATGTAGGTGTTAGGATAGACGAGGTGTTTTAGTAGGTTTCAAATGTGATCCGGTATGTTCAACCCTACAGTTGTTACTGCTTTCACATAAAGTTTTATATTTCTCACGCATGATTTAGCATTCTGAAACGCATTTTTGCATGTTTAATATAAATATAAAATAATTCGAACTAAATACAAAATAATATAAAACAAATGCAAAGTAATATAAAATAAATTCAAAATAATATAATACAAATACAAAATATAAATTACGGAAAGCAATCAATGTTGCCCATACATAAATTCCATTCGCCTGCCCTCGACCAAAGATTTTGCATCGATAAACAAGATCGACAACACGTCTGTCCAGGACAGACGAGATGACCGAGGCCCCGCGTCCATACAATGATTAATGATGATAGTATCAGAATTTAATTCCAACAACAACTACACAGCCCTATGTCCTTACACGACGTAATGGAACCAAGATGAAAGATACAAAAGAGCAGAGAAGATCTGACCACAGAAAAGAAAAGATTACAGCATCCCAGATCCTATACAGACAAAATCACATATACAGACGGACACTTCGAACACGTTCTCGCTCTCGTTGTTAATCGGATCAATAAGTAATAATCCGGCAAAACTCACTTCACACTGTCTAACGAAATAGTAATTAACCCCCAGTAAATCATAATCCTGTACAGCAGCAGGCATTTGAACTGATCATCAAAATGATAGATATACCAAATATCTATATTGAAAAACTTGAACTAACTACTAACTATATTAGCCACCACACCGTAAATCTAAACTCACAACGACCTCCACGTTATTGACAAATGCACAATAAATCCTATGTATGCATCATAATATATATATATATACAAAATAATGTATTACATATATTTACACATAACTATATTGCATAGTACATACATTTAACTTATACAACGAAAAAATACGTCGAGCCGCTACACGTAGGAAGAATATTGCAATATATAATAAATTCACTAAAAGGAAAACGTTATGAAGCTCTGGTATACTAAAGGTAAAAGGTGTTCTATATTTATTAAATTCGCTATCACATGTTATAAATTCAATGGAAGTAAATACAATAATCAAGCGAACAGAAGGAAGGCAAAAGGCAACTCATAATAGGGAAGTGAACGATAAGTCAAGTGTGATAACATCTATATTGACACTGTCTTTTTATGTTTTGTTGGTGGATCGGAGGTCTGCGGGCGGCTGTATATCTGTAGTGTAGTGCGTAGGCTCATGGTTATCAAATGTCAGTAAATAAGAAAAGTATTAAATCAATAATATACACAGCTCAGATCCAAAATTCTAAAATCTTTTGTGCTTTCTTCCTGCCACTCTGCCCTCTGCCCTTCCACACAACGTCCACTTTTCCCATTAATTAGTATAAATTTTTCTTTATATTCAAACTTTGCATACATGTATACAAGTATAAATATTATGATAAGGATTATCTCTTATTTTAACATTTAATCTCGTACACACAGGAAGTGGAGCTATTAAATTATAGTTAGGGTTTATCCGTCTAGATACAAAGTTTATATATGGAATGCGGAAAACGTTTCATTATTAATCCTTGCTTTTTCTTAATAAATGTCCATCCGCACATTATCGGGGGTCTCTTTCCATTCAAATTGTTGCCATCATATCGCCACGTCCACAACATCGTGACATTGTCGCACATTATTAATATACATTCTATACATATATGCATATACCTATAGATACATACATTCACATGTCAAAATCACAATATAACAAATGAATTTCTTTTGTGAGCACTATAAACTTGAATTAAAATCCCTTGAGGAACCAATGACTTTTCATGGAATTTAATATTAAACTTGGGATTCGTGCAGCGCAATACTACACAAAATCACAAAAATGGGAAATAATTTAAAATTATCGTCATACAAATAATATATGAAAACTGAGATTCTTGCGGTTCTTTGAAGAACTCTCATCTTCGCTACAAAATTGCCCTTCAGCAGAAATTGTGACCGCATCAGAAAATGGAAATACTTTTTGTACACAAGTATTTCCCATAATAATACTCCATAAAAAAATAAATAAGGAAACGAAAACACAATTGGAGATTAGTTAGAAAAGAAGGATTATTAGAGTTAATAATGTGCAAAATATTACAATATACTAGCTCTATAGTGTTAGTATCTGTCTAGTCTTAAAGAGACAATTGAAGGAGAAGCCGGTAACGCTCAAAATTCAAAATAGGTAAATATTTCTCAAGTGAAGTCATCATCAGTCACTGCGTGCTTCATTCATTCATTGTACAAAAAAAACATTCTTTTCCTATCCACAGACATTATAATAAGTATCTGAACATGAAGGCATTAAAATTTGTGAAAACGTATATAATATGTACTATGTACATATGTACATTCATGAGCCCCTTGCATCGATGTAGACGCATGAACGTCATTCTTACGTTATTACAAATATCCTATGCATAGGTATGTCTATGTCCAAAAAGCTTAATATTCGTAACCTTAACACATGTTTCCATAGAAGGAATAAGACACAGGAGAGAAGGTGATAAATGCTTTCGGTATTTTAGCCTCCACAGCACAACAAAAATTTAGCAAGCACGAGCACCAAATACAAATTCTCACATCATAATGTGTAATCCGTCAAAATCAGCCAATGCTGACAATGTAATGATAAATAATGCAAAATAAATTGTCCGGATTCCGGACATTTTTTCATAAATATCGGGAGCCCATAAATTATATTAAAAAGGCGCCAAAAGAAACTTTACATATATTTGTAAAATGTATATACCTTTTCCGTGTTAATAAAATTGAAATTGCAATTTCGTTACCTTGTAATATAATATTCATCCATTCTTAACCTCAAGGAATTTTCTATATATTTTTTTATATTTTTGTAAACACTTTGTGTCTTTTTTATTATTTGAAAAATATTTGTTACACTTTACTACACTATACTTCGTTATAATATACACGCTTATGGCATATGCATATATATAGATATAGATACTGCACTAATAAACGGTGACACAACTTTAATGTATTTCAAGCGTAAAAAATATATACACCGTCATTGTTTCAGTTCCAGGATCCAAATGTATGAAGTGCATACAATAAATGATCCAATTCCTATGATTATTCTGAGTCATCTGCTATATTACACACACACACTAAAATTCAATGATGTAATAATAAGAAAATACTAGGAATCCAATACGCAAAAAATAAAAAAGAATGTGTTGATTGAGCTTATAACTTTAAGTATGTACATACATAAAAGAGAACACTACACACGGCACACACAAACGCACACATTCAAAAACGACAACAACAATAACAACAAGTGTATAAGTATATGAGATACTCCTTTTTAGCAGAAAAAAACGAAGAACGACAGAGCCCTTGTTTTAACTTCCACTCACCTTGACTCCTGCGTCAAGAATGCAAAGACGAGGACGGAGAGCGGAGCGAAAACGTCTCGTTGTTGCTTTTGCAGGCTTGTTGCTCTTACTCGTTCATTGTACATATATAAACGGAAAGCTTAATGCAATGCTGAAGCATAGGCAATATATTTAGTATGCTATCTTTTTGTACATGCAGCTATTTAGCATTGAGAAATTCAGTATTGTACATAATTATTATATGTAGTATGTATGTATACTGTTATGTTAGCATATGTAAGTACATAAGCGTTGTGAATGGTGAAGGGTGATATGATAACGTGATAAAAGGAAAAGGAACGGTGGTGGTGGTAGAAAAAACGCACAGATTTTACACACACGGGCCTCACAGGCGTGTATACGCGAGTCCATAAGAACTATACATACTATGTATTGTAGAAGCTGCGAAGCTAAAAAAGAAGCAAATGAAACACAGGCGACACACAATGCTTCAGCAACGTTTTAATAGAGAATTTGTTCTCTCATGTCGTCAGTCTGAAAGAGAATTTGCACTTTTGCCATTCTATTCCAATAAGCCTCACAAGAAGCTCACTGGCACAGCAGCAGCAGCGATTGAACCTTTTAGAAACAAATTTGATGAGTAAAATGCATTCGGGTCATTAATACTTAATACGAATAGAATAGTAACTATATACGGGGGTGAGTATGTGTGTTTGCGTATAAATTAGTGAACATTGCATTACAATATTATTACCATTGTGAACATATACTAAACTATGCATTATAATCCTTGTAGCTCTATAGATAGGTAAGGTTGAAGGTATGAGTGCAAATTTAATGCGAGTCAATAATATATTGTTGAGTTGAGTTGAGCAAATAGCGTTGAGCACTCCGCAAATTATACACACGTAAACCTTCTTCTTCCTCCTACTGCTGAGCTGATTGTGAGTATCACATCGGAAACGCAATGGGAAGCCAAGAAATAAATGAATAATGCATGATCCAGACGATGTATTCCGGCAAACGTACTCAAGAACTAACATATACCAAAGGCAAATAGCAGAGAGAAGAAAGGTTTTAGTTGTTAAGGTTCACAAAGTCACCAATTGCCCGCAGTATCTCAGTATGTATCTATAATAATAGTTTTTATGAATATGGATTACATATCTATAAATATATCTACTTAAAACATATTATCGTCGTTGAAGATACGGCAAATATAACTATCTACACAGTTGCTAAAATGCATTAAGAATGGCTACAGCTCCGGATATTATTTTTAAAGTTTGGAATGCAAAAGTGACTGTCTCGTTTGTTTAGCATTGCAAATAAGACACATCAGGGGTAGAAACTGCTGAATAGTTTCCCTTTCTACAACATGCAAGACTTTTAGCATTAGTTTTCCAGCAGCAGCGGGATTTTTCTTGCCGTATAAATGCGCTATACTGATGGAGTGATGACAATGTAAACACATTGGCCATGCTTTTAAATGACATAGTCAGTTTTGTATTAATAAAGGTGTGGAATATCTTGTCACCGTAGTCATTCTTGGGTTTTACCAACTGTGTAGATTGTTATATTTGCCTCTTCAACGACGATATACATACATATACATACATAAAATACATAAAAGTATATTTATATTTTTCTAATTTTGTGTGCAATAATGACAGCAAGACACTACAATAAGAGTTCACACCTTTAGGAACAAGAAGTACTGGGAATGGGAAGGTATACTATAGTAACGATTACTAATAGTAATAATAATGGTAATTGACAATACATATGTACAAATATATAAGTACAACAAGTATAGAGGTATAGTAAGTGTAGAAGTGCTTATACGTTTACACCTAAGTTTGTTATCCTCTGTGCGAATTGCAGTTTTAACGTCTGTACTATACATATTATTAAGTGTAAATTTCTCACGTGTTCGAAGGGTTAAAATATAAAACGTATATTTTACATTTATTTTTACAAGTACATTAACATGCAATAGCGTACATATAGAAAAGTATGGGCAATGGCAATACACACAATACACTACTATACATTATTATTATTGGTCACCAAGGAAATTTCTGTGAGTCATTCCAATTTACTCATTTCCTATTCCTATATATGTATGTATCTATCTATCTCTATCTATGTAATGTGATGATGATCATCTGCTTCTTTTGGGTGTTCACGTTTTCACAGGCACACAACACAAATACACACACATAAGTATAAGTACACATTACGACCACTGGGCTCTGATGATGAATTTAAAGGTGGAATGAGAAACTTGTTAAATATACGACATACTCATATATGGACGTATGTGTAACCTGCCTTGTAATATATGTATATATGCATATATAGCATACCCTATGTAATTTAAGTACACCTTTTGTGTTAATAAAGCAAGTTTCAAATCCGCTTCTCCCTCTTGACAGACACGCAATTACGTGTTTATGTAATTTAACTTGTATGTATATAATAGCTTATATACCTATATTATATATGTTAATGTGAATAGATACATATATGTGAAAACTTAAAAGGCAGCAAAGCCAGAGAGCGAAGGCTCAACACTCAACGCATTGACGACGGACGACTTTGACTTGTTGTCGTTCCCAGTTGCCATTGACTTCTTCTTCTGGAGTAATAATAATCACATGAGACGGCAATGTTAAGCTGCTAAATAAGACATTGTTATGTACGTACGTCTATACCTATGTACGTAGATATTTATATAATTTACAGACATATATAAATAGAAAAAGTACAGATGCATAAAAGTAAATATCTATAGTCATCGGTCATTGACGACGCACAGCGACCTTTAGATTAGGAAAGCAAAAAGGAAATGCGAGGAATGTTGAGGACTTGACTTTTACTTTGCTCATTTATTATTGCTTGGCTTGGCTTTTGCTGTGGTTATATACATTGTCGTTTAATAATAATACACCTGTAAATTCCTTTTGTGCATTTATTATACCTATCTACATATAGATGGCTATAATGCAATTAGGTATTGCTATAGTTAATTTATACACTGCGAATTTAAATTATACACTAGAATATATTTAAAACCACTTCCATTTACACTTGCATATAGAGTAAAGTCAGGAGCAACAAGGTATTTTTGCATTTGTACATCTTTCAAAACTATTTTTAATTTTTATACATGTATATATACAACCATTTTGTTATATATATATAACGTACTACTTTCACATTATACACACAAATGTCATATGCAAATTATATGGTTTGTGGTTTTTCTTCACAAATAAAACCAACCAGAAGTCTTCTTTAGAAATTCTGAACAGCTTTTTTGTGAATTTTATGTATTAAATAAATAAAAAAAAGTACAAATAATTTCAAAAAATAATAATAAACTAATTTCAAAAACAAACAATAATATATTTATTAAAGAAATAAATAATAGAAACAAACAAAATAAATAAATAATAAAGAAGCGAAATAAATTGTTAAAATAAATAATTAAATAAATAGTAAATTATTGAATAAATAAATGACTAATAAAGTTAAACTTGGAATTAGCCGAGAATGTAAATAAAATGTATCTACGAATTATTATAATTTATTAGATAAGACTAATTCGCAAGCATGTTTAATTGGAAATTAAAGATTATACAAGAATTCACTGCAAGTAAAACCAAGACTACAACTGCAATTATTCTACCTATAGCTAATTAGAAATAATGCACCTGCAAGCATCTAACGATTATAATAATTATTATAAACAGGATTATCCGTTACACAAAAATAGCAGGTACCCGGCAGTTGGGAGTAATTCAGGCCGGCGGACAATTGCACATAATTCCCAAAGCCAAAAAAATTATTGTAATAGTCATTAACGTCCGACAGACAAATTATTACTGAGCTCATCAGGAGACAAAGCATATTATCATGACAACTACAACCCAGACGTGGCACACGCGGCGATGATGAAACAATGCATATCCCTATGGGAAAACTGCCTGTGTGTTCATTGACAATGAGGCAAGAAAAGCCATGCGTTTATTATCCGGAATGATAGCATCGATGAACTCCTCGATGCTATAATAATGCTTATTATTATTAAGCTTCCCGACGTACTTTTAAGTCTTCAACGACGACATAATGAGTATTAAGATTATAAAAACCTTGCGTGTAATATGCCGCAATGGAGCCGCATGTGTATGATAGTGTAACCGTTAAAAACAGCAATAGGTTTGTTTACATTTCAAAAAACTCTCCATATGATAAAATAGACTCGCGACAAGGGCTGCTCTTCCAGCAGACTTTTATGCTCAAAAGTCGTAGCAACGGAACAAACATCATTAAAAAAAGACCGGCGCTTATTTCATATGTTAAACGTTTATTCTTCGACTTTTACAATAGAGAAAATGTATTTACAATGTACAGAAAACAGCTGCCGGACGTTGTCGGCTCAAAAGTAAAATTTAGCAGCGAAGGAGCGACCTCCCCACACGTCTCTCTTTCATTTCAAACCTCAAAAAACCCATCTTTAATTCCAAAGTACAAATACACGGGCAATGTTTCTCAGGCTGAATTTTTACATAAAAAGCCAAGCGTATATTATACAGTAATTATTTTGTATTAATTTTTGTATTAATTTTTGTATTAATTTTTGTATTAATTTTTGTATTAATTTTTGTATTA
>JAQGAK010004815.1:0-11356 GCA_034696945.1 Lipothrix lubbocki
AATTAGTAGTAGCCCATGTAATTTTAAATTGACTATTCGGACGTGATTTATTTTCCAAATAATTAACAAAAAATCAGCAATTAAATTCATTTTTTACGAATTTAATTTTACAAAAAATGTGCATTTAAATAATATAATTAATAATAATTTTATTCCTTTTTTTCAATAATTGGGATACGCGGCTAATGTGTATTGCTTTGAATCAGTTAAGGTATATATATAATAATTTATTAAAAATGCAAGCATTATTAATTAATGAGTCCGAAAAATAAAGATTTGGCTTATAAATAATTGCTGCAAATTGAAAGCAGCAGGACGCATTTTCAAAATAGTTTTTAAAATAAAAATAGAAATTGCTGGACTCTCAACAGACTCAAACAGCTGTTAAAATAACTGATGACGTGATGTGTGAATAGTTGATTTGTAGCAAATTGAAATAAACTAAACGTAATACATTAATTTAATAGAGTATTGAAAAGTAGCGTGAGTAATTATTTTTTTAATAATGAATAAAATAAATATTGAGGTAAATAGTAGATAATTCTAGAAGTTATGAATGAAGTTATTTAGTATTTAAATAGTCTTGTCTTGTTAGTAAAAATACTAAATAAATTAGCTAGTTCATAAGCAGTGTTGACTTCACAATAATTGATTTGTGTTTACAAACAATAAATGCGTGAATTAGACTATGTTTTTGGCTTTTAAATACGTCTGCTATTATGTAACTATGTCATTATGTACGGAAGTTAAAAAAATCGACTTTTGTTGTATATTTAGGCCTAATTCCCTATAACAGCGTACCCTTATAAGAGCGCAAATCATGGTCTTTATAGTGTGCTCTTATAGAGAGAGTCGACTGTATTAAAACTTAATGATTTTGAGTTTTGGTCAGAAATACATTCTGAACAAAAACCAACACTTTCGTCCTTCCAAATTAGGTTGAACAGTCATGTAACTGCATGATTTTAAAGTATGTTCAGGGTGTTCCACTCCAATTGCTTGACACTACATGATCAGGTGCAACATTTGAATCTCTTCATGCAACCATTTTGTACTAGAACTAGAACGTGGTTTTCTTGTGATTTCAGTGATTTATTTTGTAGTTTATTGCCGTTCGTGGTAATCATGTACATACATATATACCCAAGAGGACCTAGGGGTGGTGGAAAACGTTAAGAATTTATTCAAAAACGTTTTGTTATACTCAATATTTGTCCATTAATTTTGCAAAAAATACTTGAACTTGGACGCGAAATTTTAAGTTCGTGGTCAAGTATTTTTAAATGCTGACTTGAACGCGAACATGACTTGGGTTCAAGTACAATTTCGCTACTTGAACACGAACATGACTTGAAATGAAATCTCATGTACGGATCTCAGTGCTACCTAAACATGGCCCGAACGATTCAAGTATTTTTAATTTTGGATCCGAACACGACCCAAACTTGACCATGACCCGAAGTACACGCGTACTACTCGAACATGAGAACAACTCTTATTGTAGGTAATTCAGGCAGGATGTGTATAATCAAATAGTTTTATTTGATGCTAGAGTTTGCTGCAATTTTTACATTTAAATAACTGAATTATGTTTGTTTCACGTTGCTGATTAATCCTCGCAACACGTTCCCATCCATTTCACTATCTTTTTATTTTAATACTCACTCGCTATATAGTAATACAGCTGTAGTTTAATGCATGTACGAGCCATTCTGTGGTCTAAACGGTTTATTGTCATTTGGACAAATCAAATCAGCTACAGCTTTCGTCTATGCACCTTTTAGGGAATTCATTTCAGAAAGCGTTTTCGTAAATATTTGTTACAATTATTAGGTATTTTTCATTTCGGTAGACCACGGGCAAGCCTGTCTGTCAACAGGTAATTTCAGCAGCGTCATTCTGTAAGCCAGACAGCCAAACTTACAAGTCAGATTTTATATTTACGATTAAACTCCGTCGAAAGACATCCCAGCTTTGTACCTAAATACTATTTGAATTTACGAGAGGAGATCTTCATGACGTTACATTTTTCGTTAACCTTACACAAATCAAAACTCTGTATGTACACTGGACTCTCTCTATAAGAACACACTATAAATCAGGCCAAAAGTGACATTATAAAGAAAATCCCAAAGGATTTCTATAGAGAACACGAAATGCATGTATTAAAATAGGGAACGGGTGTATTAGGTGTGGTACTATAAAGAGAGTTCCCTTATAAAGAGGTTCTTTATAGAGAGAGTCCAGTGTATCTCGTACTACAGTGATTTCTGCCTATAAGCAACCTCCATATAAGCAAACTCTCCCTTTTAGAGAGCTCCCGGGTTCACATGTTGTCCATGGGTATTTGCATAAGGGCTCTCTAGTCATATTAAACACTTAATTGTCTCTTACACGGAGAGTTCACTGTACGGCAAAACCGAGCATTGTTCAATTAATTGACATGTATGCACATTCCTGCTATAAAAATGTACATTGATATAAAATTCCAATTTTTCAATATTCAGCCAAAAGCATAAATCTTCAAAACTCATCAATCACCGTCACTGATATTTAATAATACAATTTCTAAGAAGAATTTAACAAACGAGAAGCTATTCATAGAACTATATAATCCTTGGGAATTAGATAAAAATGCATATGGCAATATGGCAAATACCATGGACATTTTAGTCCATACTTTTATCGGTCTGAAGATAAGAATCATAAATTACTGTTCACAGGAAGTAAATGTCAGATGTGTGTATCAACTCGTCCTAACAATAAAACTAATTTGTAGCTCCATTCATATTCTAAGCTTACGCAGTGCCGTAGGGTTTATATCTCAGCCTAATATTTTTTTGACTTCCGTGTAAAATTCACAGCTAAAACGTAGTAAATGTAATTGTTTAATTTACAATTACACTGGAACCTCGCTATAAGAGGCCTCCATATAAGAGAATTCTCTCTGTAAGAAATCCTTCGGGCTCGCATGTCATACATGGTTATATGCATACGATTTCACTTTATAAGAGAATTTCTGTATAAGAGGCAGATTTTAGTGATTTATGGCGTTCTCTTATAGCAAGGTTCCAGTGTAATAATAATAACAATACATACAATACGTAATTATTAAAACCAAAAATTGCGGGAAATCAAGATTTGAAAGATGAATATCGGTTTGGACCAGAAGTTTACGACACAACCAGGGAATTACATTGTGGGCCAGAGAATTGTGAAACTCTAGATAAGTCTCCAGGTGGCCCAGAAATCTGTGAGTCATCATACTCGAAAGAATCAAAACTATCTGAAAATTAAAGTAAAGAAGATTCAAATCTACATATATTCAACGTCATATTCATTATTGGTGTTTAAGAACGAAAGAAATTCAGATTAAACTGCTTTGTGTGCAAGCTGTCATCGCTAGAGTTACTAAGAATTTTGCATGAGCCGCTAAAGTTACCAAGTTCCTATGAACTTTCAGATATTTTGCCGGCGAAGTTCCAGATTTTAGTGGACGTAAGTAAACGTTAATTTGTTATTTTACTTGGGGAATAATTTTTTTAATATAAATTTATTCCCCTAGCACAGGCTTTCCCACTTCCGTGACCGCGGTCCCCCAGTCGCCCTTCTCGTCGTCCGGAGTGGACCGCGGCCGAAAGATTTAAATTAAGTTTATACTAGATATGGGAGGAAAAATTGACGTGTGTACTCATTCACACAGCCTTTCATTTATTGGCGCTACATGTTTTAGCTCGCCGTTGCGATTTGCTATCGCAGGCATCGATTCGCATAAATATAATATTTCGATACATTCCTAATGTCTTGCTTTCTTAATTACGCTACAGGCGGTAAAATAGCAGTAGAGTCTATGTGTACGTGCACCAAGGCTGTACGGGTACCCCTATGCTTTTCTTATGGTAATGTATAAGGTATAGGATGTATATATATAAAAAGAAAATATTTGGGAAGTAAATAACAATTGGGAATAGAAATAGGTTACTAGTATAGAATGTATATGTCAGTAAGGAACGCGCCATTTTGGATTTACAACATATTTTGGTTAGCGCTAGGGGGTGGCAAAGGGGCCCGCGAAGCTAAGGTGAGGTTGAAGACGGCGTGCGAAGCGCGTTACCAGGTCAGTAGAACGACGCGCGCGGAGTTCAACGTGTATATTATTAGTATTTCCGGGTAAAATTACAATACGTACCTATATTGTAAAATATTGGCGGCCAATATTTAACATCTGGCGCTTTGTAGCGCTTGCGGATTGCAATTTTGCATTGCAGCATCTTCCGCCATATTGTTATTGTTAATTTTCCACCACGTATTGTAAATGTGGAGCATTCTGTTTCGGACTCAATAGGACGGTTGTAACACTTGTCTACAAAATCAGGACAACATTTTATAAAAAAAATTTATACCAAGTGTGTATATGTTTTTCAAATGTATACAGTATGACTTGCAAGAAATAAAAACATACCATTTAAGATTTTGTTGTTTTTCAACGCACTATGTCCACAAGGTCGGCGTACACTTCAGTTTGTTTCCACAGAACATAGCGCGCAAAAAGAACGCCAACCAGGATGAGTAGGAAAACGAAATCCTGACAATGACCCCTAAATGACGTTCCTCTAATCAATCTGTTAATAAATGAAGATATACGGAACACATGGAGCACAATGTAAAAAATGCTCACGATTCTTTGTAATTTACTAGATGGGACAGAGATATGACGCGGCCCGTTTCTCAGGTGTCCCTTTTAATGTCAATTTCCAAACAAACACGTAATGTTGGTGATAATCTTAAGCAACAAAACTGTTTCTTTGCTAATCATTGTTTCGTGTAGTGTGTTTGATTTTTATAAGTACGTTTGGGGCCATTTCGCGCTACTTATCCCTTTTGCACAAATTCAGTCAATGTTTTAAACTTTTACGCTCATTGCCCCTATATTTTTGCGATAACTCGCGATTTACATCTGCAATTTCTGAATTTTGTATTTTCATCCCGGCTCTATATATATTGCGACTTTTAAGTTTTTACAATTTTTATCGAATTTATTCTAACTTTTTTTCGATTTCAGTAGCTTTTAACGCCTAAAGTAGCGAAATTCTTAAAAAAAATATTTTCGGATAATAACGTCGCTTTTCTGCAATGAATTTTTAAAACAGATGCTGGACCTCAAGTTTTGCCGCATTTCGCAAAATTTTGTATATTTTGCCTAATTTTGCATTTTCACGAAATGTTTTGCGTTTATTGTGATTTCCAAATTTTATTTTTCGATTTTGGGATGCTTATAGATGTCCATGTATAAAAATTTACCAGATATGGGAATGCTCTATAATTGATTTTTAATTTTGTGTTTTTTGCGAAACAATTATTTAGCTTTGTATTTGATTGAAAATTGTGAACCAATGATTACACATAATAAACTAGAGTGCTACTTCATTTTATTTTATTTTCTGACCACAAATCTTAGTTACCCAATTTATGGTGTTCCATTAAAACCTACCGATTAAATAACACCAATCGGAAAACCAATTTTCAACAACATTGAAATTGAATTTATTTTAAAATATAGGGACACGTATAGTGATTAAGAGATGAATCAAGTTGCGATGGATCATTTGAGGAAGAGTAAATATATACGCCATGCATTCAAAACTTTAAAGATAAAACAATAAGCCGATGAAATCAGATGCACTTGACTGTTGATGTGCCTGTATATGCCAGAGGAATTATGCCGAAATTCTGTGGAGAGAGCAATAGTGGTACGTGAATGTGAAATGGAACAAATTGTTTTGTTCCCTCGAAAGACAAATACCATGGAGGTGAAATAAAGTTTATCTCTCAATCACGGTTTGTAAGTGTCAGTGATTTAATTCAATGACAAATGTTTTCATTTTGTCAAATGCATACAATGACTATACATACATGATTACACAATTTGTAATATGTGTTATTATAGCGGAAGAATTTCTGATAACAAGAAGACGAGCGCAGCCACCAGACCGGCAATAGGGCCCAAAATTATTCCCAAAGCGGGAACTTTTGTGAATAAATTGTATGCGATCGAAAATAGCGGACCTAGTAATGAAAACAAAGTATTAAATTATTAAAACCAGTTGTGTGTACATAACTTGTAGACTTGGTAATGGACGGTGTACAAAATTTATTTATTAAAAAACAGCGTTAGGAGCTTTAATATTATGTATATAAATTTGAATATGGTAAGATTTTGATCAAGAAATCAAAGTTTTGTAGTTTTACCGTTAAGACTGTCTGTTTTTCATATTCGATCAATCCAAGACAAACATGAAATTAAAAACAAATCAATTAAAATTTAAATACAAAAGGTTTACATAATAAAATAAATATATCGTGGAAACACGCTCTAACGGGCATATTTATTATTGCAATCATCTTCTAGTGCTGACGTAATTCAGACTTCCAAACTGAAGGATAATTCAGAATTTTATAAGACCACTTCTGAAACAATCACAATTTTTTTGTGTTGTGGGCCGTTAAAGAAGTTTCTACGACAACTTTTATTGATAATTTTTTAATAATTTCGTAAATATTGCAAGAAACTGATACTCACCAATTATATTCAAACCATAAGCGAACGTAGGACAGAAGAAAAGAGAGAGGAATGTGAGGACGACCAGCAATTTATCCATGGTGATGTATTCTGGGAAAATTCCAATGGAGATAGAATTTTTTTATTTCAAAAATTTGTTAAATGTAGGTAAAACAAATTTATTGTAGATGTTATGTGTCGAGAGGATTTCCTGCGTCTGATTAATTCAACGCACAGAGGCTGGAATATTTATTATAGCCAGAGATCCATTAATTTAAAAATACAGTGGAAACTCGCTATAACAGGTCTCCTTAGATGAGCAGATTAACTTGGACGGCACCAATGTTTTGACCCACTAAAAAAATTTACAACGAATTAAACAGGTAAAAGCGCATCTCTTTATAACATCAAGTCTTTGAAAACCGCACTTCTTTATTAGAGTCAAATTTGAAAGACCACTTTTGTAACAGTCACACTTGTGAAACCCTTTTCTAATAGCGATCACATTTTTAAAAAAACTTCTTTATTGCGGTCGCGTTTAAAAAGCATTTGTTTACAACGATACAATTTTGAAAAACACTTTTTTATAGCAGTCAAATTTTCTACACAACTTCTTTTTAAAGTTCATATTTTTCAGTCTGGTTGTGTACCTTAATAAAGCGATACCATTGTACGTAGACTCTGTAATTGCCTTTCTGTCAAGACCCTCAGGTGTCGCAATTAAATATTGTTCCTTGGCACAATTTATATTTATTGATATTTACCCATGTATTTTGAGCAAGCCAGGGACATCTAATCACAATTTACGACGCATATGTCTGAACATCCAATATTTGTTTGAATGTATTATCGTTCTTACCATTGGATGGGAGACCCAAGCGGCTCTAGAACAGTCAAAACTGTAAAGTTTGACAAACGACTAAGACCTTCGTATAGACAGGAACAGACATATGTATTTGTTCTTGAGCCATTTTTATACAACAACAGCAACCTTTCTATGTCCTTTTCAACGCAAAAGCTTATCCTTGATATATTACGTTTAAAGTAATTACGAAATGAGATATCGTTCTAGTATTTTATGTAAAATAGCAACATCATTTATTGTGTAGAGTTGTGGAGTTGTTAGATTTAGCGGTTTTTAGAACCCTTAAGCGTCTATATATACACATTATGTATCGTCAATTGGAAACTTACGTGAAAACAAAATTCCCTAATTTAACAGCGCACACTTTGTATACTGTGTGCGTATGCTTATTCTGGATGAACAACATCATACACACAAATGTGCTTAAACAAATAATACTTTTTACTTCCAACTGAAATGTATTTAATGAAACTAAATAATCTATACACCCGACTCTCGCAATAAGAGATCCCTGTATAAGAGAACTCTCTCTGTAAGAGATTCTTTACACAATCATATCATACGTAGTTACAGACATACTAACTCTCTCAATAACAGAAGTCCTATATACGAGACTGATTTTGGTGATTTATAGCGCCCTCAATTATTACATACGCTTCAAAACACTAAAATCCGCCTTTTATATGGGAATTCTCTTATAGAGAGAGCTAGTATGCAGATAATATGTGAGATCAAAGGATCTCTTACAAAGAGAGTTTTCTTATATAGATATCTTATTCTCTCCGGTGTACACTGGACTCTCTCTATAAGGGATCACTATAAATCAGCCCAAAAGTGCTGCTATAGAGAGAGAGTCCCTTATATAGAATAATACAAAAAATTCCTCCAAATATGAATTTGATTGGTTACTGCATAGTTAGCACTCAAATAGGTGGATGATCTTTACTACATTAAAGATAACTGCAATATTTTCTTATTTTCTCTTCAACGATTCATTTTTTGCACTTTGTAACATTCAAACATTGTCCCATTTGATTTTTTGCAAACATCTGTAATAAAAATATTTAAAAAGAATACCCTTAAACTTAAAACCTAATTTTACTACAACAATATTTCTAAAACTAAAAACTCGTTAACAGAAAAATTACTATAATAATTAAAATTTTATTTATTTGTGATTTATACACGATATTCGTTATAATGTAGTATTTAATAATATGTTAAATACTGCTTTAGGCCTGTCAAAACGCGAAAATTGCGAATTCTAAAAAAGTCATCACTACACTATTGACAGGTATACTAAATGTTAGATTGGCAATGTGTACATCCCGACAATAAAAAAAAAATGCGAAAATCGCAAAAATTGCAGAAAATGCGATTTTACGTTTAAAATGCGAAAAAATGCGATTTTTTATTTTAAATGCAAAAAATACGATTTTTCATTTTAAATGCAAACAATTGTGATTTTTGTAAAAAAAATAGTACAAACAAAATTTAAAGCACAACTGTGAAAAATGCTCAAGAAGGCATACATTGTAGCGAAAATTGTTTACAGTCAATTGCATCTATCATTTCAATCAATTTCCTATTAAAAACTAGCTTTATATTAAATTCCGCAATAATAAACGTAGAAATAATGTTAACTTTAATCAATATGTCAGATCAAATGCTTCTTAAATTCCAAGAACGGATTTTGTTTGTACCATTTTCAGAATTTTGACCCTTGTTCGAAAGGAAAAAATATAATTTTGATGACATTTTCTCCAATATAACGACAACTTGGAGACTTTTTTGTAGTAGAAACGTCTTGCTATTTCCTTTATAATCCTAAATTTATTTTGGCCGAGGTTTTGAGTGTAGGGCTCAAAAATGACGATTTTACCTTTTTTTATACAAATTTTAGGCTTACCGCCATGTTGCTTGCACTTCTAAAACATTTAATTGCACTATCACGTTGTTTATAAACTGGGTTGTACGAAAGCGTTTTAATAATTAAAAAAATTTAATAAATATTGAAAATAATTTTAAAGTTTTCGGCGCCAAAATTCAAATAATATAAAATTAGTTTACAATGATATATTTTTTTAAATATTAAAAGTTTAATTTTTTACATTTCGACAGTCTTAGAGCTGAAATTGACATTTTGGGAGGGTATGGGTAACTTGATTGGGCGGCCGCGCCTCAAAAACAAATGCGCGAAGCGTACCTGTTTTTTTAAAATAAAATCAACACAGTAAGCCAAATTTACAAATTGTAAATACATTACATTGCCGAAACGTTTTGCGCGCAATGACAACTTCTGGTTCTGGGCAGCTTTTAGGGATGCAAATTATACTGATCTCTTGCTTCTAATCTTGTTACTAATTGTAAATTAAAACACACACTGTGAATGAAACGGTTCGAGAATTGGAAAAGCACAAATACAAACGCAGAGACAAGTGGGATTCGGAGTAATTTTCGATTCGTAGAATTTATATTTCTATTGAAAGAAGGTGTCGTAGGTCCTACAGGTTCTCGAGTTGCATGTTTTAAAATCCTTCAATAGAATCCAATGAACAATTTTTAGCATGACAGCAGATAACATATCCACTAAATAATTTTTAAATTTTCCTAACATTCCCCAACAATGGCTAAAGCACAGCTAAATATAAGGGTAAATACAATTGAGAATTATTACGCGTTTAAATATATACATTTAGTATACATAGTATACAGGATAGCCAAATTATTGTATTTAACGTCTAAATAAGATGGAAGAACATTATGAAACAGACAAAGTGTGAAAAAGCATTGTTTAAACCGACGAAAATTCGGTTTTTTCAAACACTAATAGTGCAAAAAATAATTTAGAAGAAACGCGAAAAGTGCGAAAAATAATTTGAAAAAAACGCGAAAAGTGCGAAAATTGAAATGGTGAAATGCGAAAAATAGTTTGTGAAAAATGCGAAAAGTTGACAGCCTTAGTTATCAGATTGTGAGCAAATATAAAGGGGAAAACCGACTATACTTAAGGTTAATTAGAACGAATCCCATTTATTTTGAATGCTTTACAATAACACATCATCACAACTTTTAGTTTTATTTCGTATTTGTAAACAAAACAAACAAACTATTTTATGAAACAATTTAGTCGTTCTATGTAGAAAGTTTTCAACAAATTACACCTACAAATAAATATCTCCTTATACGTTCAAAGGGCGTTCCATGCATTTGTTGGAGCTTTAAGTATCCCTTCTATGTATCTACAGTTAAATCAAATTCCTTCATGTTGTCTCCTAGGTGCTTTTGTCATCCAAACTTGCAGGAAAACATAAAGTCACTTGAGAAAAAATGGGGAAAATAAAGATTTAAATAAAAATGGCCAAATCCTTCTATTTATATTAATGCATACATATTTAAAATGTCAGTGGTCATTCATAGTAATTTAAGAAATGAACGATCCACACGCAATTATTTATTTATTTTAAAGTTACTATGTGTATGCAGAAAGAACGCATAGAGTGACAATAAATCAACAGTAGGTTATGAAAAATTATATATCAAAAGTTTCTGCTCAGTCAACAAGTTCCATTTCCCATACAAATATTTATTATTATCATCATGCAGGAGTAAAACTGCTTTCATCTGTTTATTCCATTGAAAAACATACCAACTAGCCCAGCATTCACAAAAGTAAAGTACATATGGCACACATAAGAGCACTACTCAAGGGAGATTGATATATGAGTGAATGTATGTATTTACGTTGTGTGTCCCAGAAAAATCCCAGAAAATCAGTCATCCGTACGGTGACTG
Source organism: Lipothrix lubbocki (assembly GCA_034696945.1). Taxonomy (NCBI): domain Eukaryota; kingdom Metazoa; phylum Arthropoda; class Collembola; order Symphypleona; family Sminthuridae; genus Lipothrix; species Lipothrix lubbocki. Next base: position 11,220 of record JAQGAK010004815.1, read on the forward strand.
TACAGATGTGTTTATGTATTTTTACAATTGTGTATGAATGGAAGCCAATCCGTCATTGTTGCTCGGATGTTATAAAAGTAGGAAGACGTTGAGCTTGAAGACGCTTAGAGTTAGTTACACCTTGACTTTGTACGGAC
>JAQGAK010004816.1:0-11355 GCA_034696945.1 Lipothrix lubbocki
TCAACTGTTGGAAAATCCAAATATTAAAATCACAAGTTTAGAAATCTCCTTCGTGAATATTGAAATCTACGAACTGAACCGCCTAAATCAACTTTTGAAGGCAACAACGAGGGATCTTGTAAATTTGACTCTAAGCGCAATCCGCTGCATGTTCAAGTCTTTCATGACGTGAAGTTCCCAGCGTTGAAAAGTCTATTAATTCTTGTATATTATCATGTAGAGGATACTGACAGTTGCAATTGCCTTGAATTCTTGAAAAAGCCCTTTGAAAATTCGAGACTTCAGCAATATACCTCGGGCCTGCACTCACGGGTGTCATCTTGTGTACATTCCTTGCTAAACATAAATTTGTCATGTATTGTGGAATTAACATTGAAACACGTTACCGATATACACGAGACATTTTGGAAACACCAAAGTAACAGCTGCCTGCATTGAAATCCTTAAGCTTTAATAGTACACTACGGCATGGCGTGGGAGGTGCGAAAAAAGATCGACATTTTGAAATTGATTCTTTTTTTAGCAACGTCTCATCTACGCTAATTAAATTGGACGTTTGTTATAGAAGCTCACAGCCGAATTCCAGGCTGTCTTTTCGTAAAATAGTTTTTTCCAAATTGAAAAATATATTCCTGACCTACCCCCAAGATATTTGTGCATGTTTTACTCCCTCAAGCTTTCCCTCGTTGGAAACTCTTCACTTGTACGTCAGTGATATGAAACAAATTCAAATGAAGGATGGATTCGAACCCCTCAGAACAGTCCGGATATTAGATATCTTCATTGACATTGCAGATAAAGATGAAGATTCGGATTTCGATGAAGATGAAGTTGTTAATATTTCAATGTTAAATTGGGCCAGAAAGTTTCCAAATGTTGAGAGTTTTGGTGCTATTAGTGCAAATAACTATCCTCTATCTTTACTTATAGGCAACAAGCGTACCCGAATTTAAAATGTCTCCGTCATTACGATTCCACTGATTTAATGCTCCTGACGGGAACTTCCATAGAAGAGGCTAAGGAATACAAAAGGGCTGGCGTGCTCATTGAAAAAATTGCATACAATTCAATTTTCAAGGAGTTTGGTTTCAAACATTTTCATTGTGCAAATGTTAAATGATATTTTCAAACTCAAGGTAAAATGTGACAAGATTACATATCGTTCAAATATGAAAAAGCCAGAAATAAGAACATATAGTAAACATGACGTTCCACATGTTTGTAGTTTTGTGTACAGAATTGTCAATGTTAGACATTTTCTCAAATGATTTCAAACCCGTGGAAGCCCAACGTGTGAACACATTGTCCGGTATCAGGAGCGTACTTGTGTTATAAAATCAAAACTTCTCCAGGGGATTTCAACTTTTTTACAACTAAATTAATGGCTTCGAAGCTCTGCGTATTTTTAAAGAAACTCAACTGATGCCACCTTTTTATTAGAGCATTTTAGACAAAATAAAAAAAAAGTTACACACATTTAGTTACAGTTAGTTTACAGTTACTTAAAAAAAGTTTTACAGAGGCCTGTGCCATTCGTGGAAGTTTTGGCCGACAGTGTGAAGAATGTTAGAAAGTTAGAACTTGATAGTGAGTGTTGCTATCGACAAACGTTGAATGAATTTCTAGATACTCTTTCTAATGGCAAATAATTGCTTTCGTACAAACGAAGCATTTGGATAATTGACCTTTGAACCCCACATTTATTCCTGCTTTTAAAGGTTGTACACCCAATTAATGTAGTGCACCCCAAGATGTTCAATAATGAAAAGGGTATGAATAGATTAGGAATCTTTTTTGAAATGGGAAAATGTGAAGATTTCAAAATTGCAAAATATAAAAAAGTAAACATTTTCTAAATTCTGTTATTTTAATGTTTAACTTTTAATATGACATTCTTGTTTGTGAGCCTAATGAAGGGAGTTCCCGAAACGTTGCTCTAATAAACTAACAAATCATGTATAGTGAAATTAAATTTCTTTATATTTTATACACATTAATTAATATTTCACTTTGAAACGTAATACTTACTAAAAGCAATTTCTGTGTTCAACCAAAAACATGCAAAATTGAATGATATGGCATGATGACTAAATTAGACTTTTTGGATTTTGTTGGGATATTCCTCGCGCTACGTCCCATTTTGATTTTCGAAGTACATAATGTACAACTGTGTCTTGAGTTAATGTGTATGATGCACTTCATGTATTAAAATAACATCAGCTAGAATTATGAGTATAATTTATTTTTAATATTTTTTTAACATCCAAAATAATATTGACAATCTTTTGTGTACACACAAATAATAATAATATCAAGTAATTTTCTGGTAGGTAACCAACTTCAAAGCAGTCTAATTCAATCCATGTGAACCGAGATGACAGAAATTTTGCAAGAAATGTGTGCAATAAAATAAATTTAAAAAATCAATAGTCACCGCTTGATAATAATTAGGCAGATACATCTAATATGTTCATGCATAATATCTTAAATTCAATCGAATTTTAAATTACACAATCATTAACGTATACAATTTATTATTAACCTTATAATTAGCGCTTTGACTGACGTTTTGAGAATAAATAAAATGAAAAGTAGGTAAAATCTCTTTTTAGACTAGATTTCATCTGTTTCATTTCTCTCTAGCATCGTGACGAAGCTTGAACACAATGAAACCAAACGGAATTGTTTTGTTTGAATTGAATTGAAACCCCAAGGTTTTCATGGAACGACGTAGCTCTTGAATTTAACAGCAGCGCCTAACTCCAACAAATCTTGACCTACTTGTACAATCTCATTTATTCACAAAATACATATTGTGTGTTGTCATATTATGATATTGCAATAATTGAATAAATTATTTTTAGATATCTCTATACTGTAATGTGCATGCGTTGCATTGCAGCGAACACCTGTAATATGTACTTACATTTTCAACATTGCATCCTTGGCTTCATTTTCCACACGATTAGCGATATAATCGTAACTTGAACGAATACGTGAAACGCAGATTATTGAGTTCACGAAGAGACTGAGTGAAAGATAAAGATAGAACGTAAATTGTATATTTGCAACTGACGCCACGAATCACAATTTGTGTTGGCCTGTAGACACTGTAGAAGTAATACCATTTTTACAAAATCATATTAAATAATTTAATTCATTTTTTTAACTACATAATTGCATTTGCATTGTAAATGGCAAATGTTAATTGAGATCATTTGAAGAACTGAAGATTCACCGTTATATTCTCTTATTGTAATTTTGGGGCTCAAAATTTCTGGATACGTGTTAGTAAACTGGAAATGTAGACCTTGGTGAGTCATTCCGATTTCGTATTTTGCAACTGGTGTAAAAACCGTTTACCTCATTAAAATTATGTAGAATTGTGTCCATGAAGTAGGACAAGCATATAGATACCTAAATGAACATTCATTAGAGAGGCGAGAGGGAAAACTCCTACCTCATTTTTAACGTTTCATTTGATAAGAATCCCTACCTTATTACATAGGATGTTTGCCTGTAAATACTGTTACTCTAATATTTAGACGCAGAACTTTAAAAATTATACATCCCAGAAAAACTTGTGCTCTCTGAAATAAAGTCCAAAGGTCATGATAAATAACTTTCTTTATTTTTGTACAATTTTCAGCAAGGAATTGAAAGTGGCTGAAAGAAAACGGGATTGACATGCCTACCCTGGTAAACCTTTTTTTATTTCATATATTTGTGTATTTTGATTATATATTTATTTTACGTATTTTAATTATACTCGCATTCCATTTTTTAAAAAAAATCGTAAATGCGAGAAATTAAAAATTTAATCTGAACTAAGTTTTGTATTATTATTTAAATTATTAGTTATATTTATTTTATAACTGTTTATTATGTTTATGCTTCATGTTTATTTCATGTATTTGTTGATCTTCTTCCTTTAATTTTTGTATTTCTTTTATATATGTATATACAGTATTGTACATATTTGACATCTGTTACCCCCTGGTTTATTATATTATATTAAAATTTGTGGCGTTTGATTTAGGCCCTGGAGATTTTCTGGAGTAGTGGAAAAACGGGCCGGCTGCAGACTCCTGAAAAAGTGTTGGACAAAAGTTTGGATGGTGCATCCTTGCAGATTTATCCCGTATAGTAAGACTTTGCAGAGGGCAGTTGAAACATTTTGTACATTTCAACATTTCTACGACCATCACCTATACTGGACGTGTAGTACCCATATATTCCCTTCAATTTTGATTACTCCGGTATTTCATATATGAGTGATGTTATGAGGCTCCCTGGATTTACAAGCAACCGAACAAAGTCAAAATTCATACCAAACAATTTTTGAAGTTGTGAAGGATTTAACAAGAGCCTATATATAGCCTTATAAATGGACCAAGTCAAAACGGACGCCAAGCTCCGGTCAGACTCTAATTGTTTACTCAATTTGCAATAGTCCTGCATGCAAATGAACAGAAATTCGTAAACAGACCTTGAAAAATTCTGCGCTTCCTGGAAATGGTCTTCCCTGACCCGTGAACTTGTGTATAATTATGAATTATAGCAGATCTGGAATCTTAATTATTAAACAGACAAATAATTATTCTTTAAAATTATTCACACTATTACAAGACGTTGTTTTTTACGTCTGTAGGTGTTTCAGGTTCAGTAAAATACACTAAAAATCCGTTATAAAAGCACACTATAAAACTCCAAAACAATGCTGTTATAGGCAGATGCCGCTATAGCAAAAGGTTTATTTTAAATTAATATAAAGGCAATTTATTGCTTTAAATATACAATAATTAATACTTTAAACGTATACTGACATGTAAGATAGTTTTAAATTGGTAGCTTTGTATTCATAAGTCCTAAATTATATATTTATATTTAACTTTAAAGCTATATACACTGAACTCCCGCTATAAGAGAACGCTATAAATCACCAAAATCAGTCACCTATACGGGAATTCTCTTATAGAGAGAGCTACTATGCATATAGCCATGTATGATATGCGGGCCTAATAAGAATCTTCTACAGAGAGAGTCCTCTTATATGGAGATCTCTCATAGCGAGATTTCGGTGTATTTTTTTGCAATCGTTTTTATTGTTTGAGTGCTTAAAATATAGAAATCGTTTTGAAGCATAAGCGGCGACATACTACATATAATGAAACCCCTCTATATAGCGCCCCCCTGTAATGCTGCAAAAATTGTCGCGCATAAAGAACGGTTCATAAAAAAGTCAAAATACAGTATACTCTCTTTATAAGGGCACAATATAAAGCAGTCAAAAAGTGATATAAGAGTTGACTATATGTATAACGAAATCCGACAAACTACGATGATTGTACACCGGACTCTCGCCATAAGAGGTCTCCATATAAGAGAAGTCTCTCTGTAAGAGATCCTTTGGGCCCACATATAATACATAGTTGTATGCATACTAGCTCTCTCTATAAGAGAATTCCTATATAAGAGACTGATTTTGGTGAATCATAGCGTTCTCTAATAACGAGAGTTCAGTGTATTTTATAGAGAACATAATATGCATGTAATAACATAGTGAAGGGCTGGTATAGGTGTCCTACTATGAGAAGATTTTTCTTATAAAGAGGTCCCTTATAAGAAGAGTCCGGTGTAGCATGTTAATTTATTTCCATGGCCGAAAAACTACAACCGTTTTATGAGTCCTTCCGAAGCTCTGAGGACGGTTATACATACATAGCAAGTCTTCACTGTACTTCGCAAGTCAGCATTTTTGCTATTGGCACCTTTCCACCCCTATCCTAATTACACTATTTAACCATTCACCTTTAATTTTTGAATGCAAAAGTGTACAGAGCACAGCGAAAGCTCCCAATTATGGCACCTCGTAGGGTAGTAAATTTAAACCTTTTTTATAAGGTGTGTTTGGAGGGTATAACTTTTTTATCATTCAATTTTCTATTGCAAGGAAGTCACTGTATAAGAGAAATCTACCTTTAAGAGGGTCCACACGTTATACATGGCTATTAACTTAGCTGTCAATTTTATGCATTTAAGAAAATAATTTTTTCCACTATGTATTAGCTTTTCGGGAGGTAATTCTCTGCACTATTCACGTTTTAAGAATGCTTTTTCTTGCGCTACTTTACGCGAGTACTTGCGCTTTAAAGACGGGGTTTTTTGCCCAATTTGCTTTTATATGCATGATTTTGTTCAATATTTGCTTGTTTAATAATCAGGCAATTAAATTTGCTAAATATACGACAAATCTAAATATGCGCGATTAAACAAATAAAGTTAGAAAAATTCTAGAAGTTAGAAAATGATCCCCAAAATGTATACATTCATAAAATGATAAAATGCGATATTACGGAGAATAACTTATAATACTGTGAGAATTTTAAATAGTGCTTATATAACGAAATCGTAGGTAATAATTTTCTTACATTCTAATTTTTGTACAAATATTTTTTGCTAACGGAAATATAAATTTTCTGCACCAAAAGCTGTACAATTAATTAAAATCGATTATGTAATACAAAAAAATCACTGTACACTGCTTTTAAAAAGGAAAAGTGTCGTCGACAGAAATATGTAAATGCGGCTGATCCGGCAGCCTAGTCGGGCCGCGTCTCGTAAAGAATTAAACAGTAGAACTTAATTTGTTTGTCCTACAATTGAATAGAATTTAACTACAAATGCATACTAAAAATTTGTCTTTAAATTGCAATTATGTACCAGTAATCAAAACTAGGTAACAGTTCTCACAAAAGCAAAATACGGGTGAAATGAATTCTGGGATCATCCGATCTCCATAGAATTCATCTCCGGTTAGCCCCAGACACCGTTGTTTCGTCTTTACGTGACTCTTTAGTACGGCGTGTTACAATGTAATACTGTTGACGCTCGGAGTGCCGACTGCAAACTGTTAAAAAACTCAAAAAAGGGGGCAACAGTTTTTCTTGTTGTTTCTGCAATTTGTTTAGAAGTTTGTAACTAACAGCGGTGTTGGTGCTTTAACCGCTCAATTTTGACCCGATTGAGACGAAACCTGTAGCATTCGATACAGATGGCTGAGCAAAACTTTGGATATACACCACACTTTCACCACAAGAGATCTCCATATAATAAAACTCTCTCTGTAAGAGATCCTTTGGGCCAGCGAATCATACACAGTTGTATGCATAATAGCTCTCTCTATAAGAGAATTTCTGTATAAGAGACGAAGACTAAAATTCCGCTTGAATGTAGTCTGGTACGGAGCAGGTTAATACATGGAAATGAGAAAATAAATACGATAGTTTGTATGGATGAGGAGAGCTCTAAATAAAAGTCAGAAAGGCTAAAGGTAAGGATGAGATCGGTTCGTTTAAAACCTATATCCGAACCTAAACCGAACCGAAATTTTCAGTTAATATTTTGTCGATAACAGAACCGAACCGTCATATTAATATAAACCAAAATATTTTCCGTATCCGTAACCGAACCGACATAACTCGGTTCGGATAAATTTTGTAACCGAACCGTGTGTCGGTTAACCGATTATTCGATTTTTTTTCAAAATATTTTTAAATCGCACGAATTTAGTTTATTGTACAGTTTGCTAACTACACTGGACTCTCTTAATAAGAACACGCTATAAATCAGCCCAAAAGTGACACTATAAAGAAAATCCCTTATAGAGAACACGAAATTCATGTAATAACATAGTGAACGGGTTTATGAGGTGTGCTACTATAAGGAGAGTTCCCTTATAAAGAGGTCCCCTATAGAGAGAGTCCAGTGTAATCCAGGTTTTGCTAATGATAATTTTGACATCATTTGTGAATTTAGCTAGTTATTTTATATTTAGTTCCGTAAATAACAAAATAAGTTACCTAAAAACGCAGCAAATTTTGCAGTTCATGAACGTGGATATTTTCAGAGTCGATTATATATTTAAATAATTTTAGGTAAATTATGTTTCAATGCGATTGTTTTGTTGTACAATAATATCTATAAACGCAGGTTTCGAATTGTTCACCGTTTTATTTTGATATTTCAAAAAAAAGTCTTGGAATAGGAATTTGAAATGAATGCAGTTATTGCATGTGCAACACTATGTCTCGTATATTGTATGCATGCATGTAATTTTCACTGTGATTTCCAAATGATTTTTGCAAATAATTCAAAATCGGCTACCAATCAGGTCAACCGAACGGATAAGTTTAGCCAAACCGAACCGATCGGATAATCTCATGTCTATAACCGATCCGAACCGAAACCGATATTCGGTTACGAAACAGGTCATCCGAACCGGTCGGTTAATTTATTTCGGTTAAAATTTTTTAACCGAACCGTCGGTTTCGGTTAACCGAACGTCGGTTATCCGCGTTAAACCGAACCGATCTCATTCTTAGCTAAAGGTCAAATTGTATTACTAGAATAGGAGATGTCTTTAAAGTTGGAGTTCGATGGAGATGTGAACCAGCAAGTGAATTAATTTACAGGTCAAAATAAATGAAAATAAATAGGACGCTATCTGTCGTACGCGAGGGTGGATAGCGGAGGGCAAATAAGTTTAGATTTAGGCGATAAAAAGGAGTGGAGTTGTGCTCAGATAGGCAGACAATGGGCTTTTCTTCGTCAGATTGGACAATTTCTAATTATTTCTTATTCGCTACCCGCCTAATGTTAGGTAATTTACACCTTAATGAAATACGAAAAGTACATTGGCGCTTTCCGTAAGGATTTTAAATACAGCCGTAACGAATGGGGTTGTTTGTTTTGTATAGTATATTACATGACAAGTACGCCACCTATTACGGGATGTAATTATTTAATTACTGTAAAGAGAGGAGTATGATACATACTGCTAACACCCCCCCCCCACTAAGAAAATGCTTATTTGAAAAACTAACTGAACAAAGAAATTTTAAAGCGTTGGACAACCAATAGTCACATTAATATTGTCTGGTTATAGATATAAATTGAAATATCTCGGAATTCTTAGAATTTGACGATTTTATACAATAGATACTTAGAGATGCTGAACTCATAACTCTGAAATCATTTCTAAATGACACTTCGTGTAGGCTTAATGTAGGCTTGTCGTAATTCATGTTGGGGACCTACATGTATGTAATCAGTATTTTATATACTGCTTCCAGGTTTTTAAGTCCATATAAAACGGTGATATAAAAAGAATATTATTTAATAAAAACGTGTTCAGTAATACATGCTGGGAAATTCCACGGGCTCTTCTCTGTAGGAGCAGAATATTATTTATAATGCATTTCTTTTCTTATAATATTAAATATATTGAATTATACACAAAATGATTGACATATATTTGGTATGTACCTGTCCTGGAGTAATAGATCCCCTGTTGCAGCCATTGTAGCATGCCCACGACGATCGTCACGGTGAAGAATTCTATGTCAAATATGTTACGAAAATAATTATCCCATGAAGGCATTAGAAAACAAAAGATCCTTCCTGTAGGTAGCACATATATTTACTTACTTTTTCATTTAATCATTTTTGTGTTGAATTGTCCATGAATCTTTCTGACCAAGGATTGACTGAATTCGAGTTGTAATCGTAGGAGATAAATGTTTACTGCTAAGGGATTTCAAAAATGTACTTGTAATGTTACATACAACTTGTTGACTGAAGCTGATTACGTTTGTAGATAACATATGCCCAAATGGGATCTATAAACCGTAATTAATTCTCTTCAAATGCAAACGATTACTGAACAAGGGATTATAGTCTCACCTATGACATTAATTGTTGAACTTTTTATGATAAAAACGATAATGCATGTATTACGTATGTACATATTGTAAGTAGGACTGTACTACGGACAGAAAAACATGATACATACATACATATGTAACACTAATGCTCCTCAAGGATTGGGTAGTTGGCGATTCCGATCTGTTCTAAATTTTCCGGATGATTATTATTTTCAGGCGGCCTAATCTGAAATTTTCGGATAACTCCTTCGCATTCGATCCGCCGTTTGACGGATCAAATGAAATCTCCATATGATCGCATAGGATCGCTTCGGATTGTATATAGGTTTAATTCGCCGATGCCCGGCGGATATTAACCGTAAAATTAATTCAAATAAATATTAATTATCACGCTTAATATTAGGATATTGTAAAGGAATAATTGCAATGACTGTTTACACATTGTAAACACCTTTTATATATCAATATACAATGTCACACATTATACGTCAATATTTGTTCTATGTTTTCAACTTACTAAGGATTACTAGGGAGTTACTGGCAATTAACAGTATCTTGCAATAAAACCCGTATATTATTTATATATTATTTGCTGATGAAAATAATTAAAACGAAAAATTTGAACTGAAAAAAGTGTTGAGCACACAGTTTGCTATATCTTATTCTACTTTAAATAAAGTCAAGAAGAAATTATTGTTATGAAACAGTAATGCAAATATCAAGTCTAACACTTATAAAATACAAAAGTTTGATAAACTAAATCTTTTGCCATATCAAACTGGAAAACATGTCAAGTTGAGATATGTAATTTCAACGATGTGTGTATGTACAGTTTTTGCGGCAGTTGGCAATGTGGCTTAAATTGACGTGGTATGCATTTACATTCCAAAAGTGTGGAAAAACAAATGATGCTACAAGTGGGATTATTTCAGAAATATCACAAGATGTAACCACATAGCATAATTAATGAAAGGACTCAAAGCTAAAAATTACAGGTTCCCCTACATTTGTACGTTTTTTTTCAAAAGCTACCTGACGAAAGGGTCCCTCTGTGTTAACGTACATAATAGGTGTACTTTTTCAGTTATGAATAGGAATATTATTTTTCATAAATATTTACTGCCATTAAGGTTTGGAGAGTAACCATCACAAGATATATTCGTTCATCCGTCCGTCTTCCAATTTTCGTTTTTTATTCCCGACGTCCATAAACGTTTACCCTATCCATCCAAGACCTCAGAATCTAAGGTTCACACGACAAACTAACGATAAGATTAGCATTCAAAAGCCCTTATCATGAATGCGTGCACATTGTATCAGTTTTTACTTGTATATATGATGTTGGATGGCAAACCTAATTGCAGTTAAAGCTTCCCAATTAGTTTTGGTTTTGTTTATCTTATCAACTACATTTGATGTGCATACGTGGGTATGTGCATACATCAATGTATATTAATATATGGCACGACGGTCACTCGACAATTGCTAAAAGTCAGATATCTGCTATCACCTTCTCCTCTGCTAAAAGTTAAAAATGTTATCTGCTCAGTTCCTTATTATTAACATTATTATTAACATTATTATTAACATTATTATTAACATTATTATTAACATTATTATTAACATTATT